>ML786626.1:196910-211980 GCA_009831015.1 Picea engelmannii
AAGAGCCATTTTGATGATACCACATCCTTACTTTTTGGTCTGGGAACTATTTCCCATACATCATTCTTTATTATGGATTGGTATTCCTCTATCATGGAATCTGCCCATTCCTTCTTTTGAATGGCTTCTTCAAAGCATGTAGGTTCTTCATCAAGTAGATTGCACATCAAAGCCGTGTAACTAGAGAATGGCTTTGGTCTTTTCACCTGTCTTGTGGTTCCTTCTAGAACACCATACTTCTCTCCATCTTGAATGAGCTCTCTTGCCCAAGCAGGATTTCTTTTATGGGATAAGGTCATTTGAGGAGGTTCTTGAACTTCTGTTATATCATGATCTTTAGGAGTCTCCTCATTAGGGGAAGTTACAACTTCCCTTACAGGTTCTGCAGTTCTGGGAACTTCCCTCACGGATTCTGTAATCCTGGGATTTACAGGTTCCTCTTCAAATACTTCTTCAAGCTGGCATCTTCTTGATTTCTTAAGTGTTGCTTCTTCATCAAAGGTCACGTCCCTGTTGATCTCAATGTGGAGGAGACCAGGTATGTAGATTCTGAAGGCCTTGTCAGAGTATCCCACAAATTTTCCCTTCTTTCCGGAGGGTTCCAGCTTGTTTCTTTTCTCTTTTGGTATATGAATAAACACTGGACAGCCAAATATTTTGAGATGGATTACCTCTGGCTTCTTTCCGGTGAACATCTCTTCCAGTGTCTTGATCCCAAGTGTGCTATGGGATAATCGGTTATGCACATAAACAGTTTTCATTGTTGCTTCTGCCCATAAGCACATAGGAAGATCTTGATCATGGATGATAGTCTTCACAGCTTCCAGTATGGTTCTATTCTTCTGTTCAATTACACCGTTTTGTTGGGGATCTTGATCCCAACATCTTTGCAGAAGTTCATGAACTCTTTTGAGGTATATTCTCCTCCATTATCTGACCTGAGTATCTTAATCTTCCTTACAGAAGGGTTCTCTTATCAAGACTTTGAATTCCTCGATCTTGTTGAACACTTCAAATATATCCAGGTCTTTTATGAGAATAATCATTAATGAATAATACATAGAATACATACCCATTAATGGAGGATGATGGCATTGGGACACATACATCTGAATGAATGAGTTCTAGGACTCCTTCTGCCTTGTTGTCCCTCTTCGGAAACGGGTTCTTGATGTTCTTCCCTTGTACACATCCATCGCATATGCCTTCATGGTCACCTTTGATTTCTGGTAAACCTATGACCACTTTGCATATGTATGGTAGCACCTTGTAGTTGAAGTGAGCTTAGCTTCAATGCCAAGATTCTTCAATGGCGTGGGTCATGGCAGCTTCTGAGTGACCCTATAGCTTATATAATCCATTTTCTTCATTTCCGATGATGATTGCTTCATTTATGGTTTCTCCCTTAGCACGGTGCCTTCTGCAACCTTCGTTATAGCTTCGTCATGTGACCTGGAGCAAGGTCAACAAAACAACAAGCAAGAATAATATCCTTCTTGATAATATAAATCAATAGCACGAACAATCGTCACAGTAGCTCCTTTAGAGCTATCACTTATAATTTATCTGAAGCAAAGATTAAAGGTAAGGAATACAATATGAAATGAGGTCAACACTCTCATAGTGTTGTGACCAAGCATTCTTCCATGGCAACCTGGAACTAACACATGAGGTTTATCCTAGAGGAGGTGTTAGTTGTATCAAGCAAAGCATATACCTCTATATGCTCACATGCTATTAGGTATAATACTTTACAAGGACTGCTATCTCAACTATAGTCATCAACTTGTCATGTGTACCTTTGAATCTTGATTAATCAAACCTGGAGCCTTGTCCTCAAGAATGAGTGCTTGCTTTTCTTCCAGGTCTCCTCCACTCAAGATGACGAGTGCTTTCTTCAACCTGTCTTCTGTACTAAGACAATATGTTATCTTGACAAAAGGTTAGGTTAGAGGATAAGCTCTATGATTAACTTCCAATCCTTCTAATAATTTAATCATAGCTTCAACATGCAACATTGACTAAGATAATGTCATGACAAATAGATGTATATTAGAATAATCACACCTGGGTTGCATCATTCCTCTGAATGTGTTGGATCTTGAGATCCTTCTGGATCTATGGCAAAATATCCCTTCTCTTGCAAATACTCTTTAACCATTAAACATATGTGAGTACATACCTCTGATGGCATTTGCAGGTAGTGGCTCCATCTGGTAGCAGCGGTAATCATTACCAATTCTTAAGAAACACTTCAAGGGTGATTGCAACTGGTTCTACGGCTACAACTGCAACTGGTTTTGAGACTGCAACTTAGGGTTTTATGAGGAAATCCTAATTTTTCAAACTTTGAATTTTGAAAATATGATCCAGGGGATAGATGCACTGAGCTGAGGCGAGTTAGCTGGTGCAATCGGAATTTCGAAAATCCAACTTTTATGCCCTCAAACTTGATCTGCGGATTTCTGGACTGGTGCTTCTGGTTTTCTGGTACTTCTGGTACTCTGGTACTTTTGGTACTTCTGGTACTCTAGTTTTCTAGTTTTCTGGTACTTTGTGAAACTAGCGTTTCACTTTCCGGGAGATCTAGCCACTGAAAAGGTGCACTCTAAGTGCCAAAATGATCCATGGGGGAGGGCACAACTTTCTAGGTGGTTTTAGGGCTGAAAAGATTCACTTTTGAAAAAACCTAATTTGCAGGTACTGCAACAGTGATGTTTTTCTCTTGCGAAATATGCTTCCTTTAGGTTGGCTCTGATACCATGTTAATGTTTTTTCCATTATTATAGTTCTTTGCATTTATATAGATAAGAGCAACATAAGAACAAGATCACTAAGAAATACACATTCACAAGACACACAACATTTATCCTGGGAAACCCTCTAGGGGAAGAAAACCCAGCAAAAACTTCCTTATCATAAATTGCCAATACAATTTTCAAGAGATAACTCAAACCAATACAGATAGTCCTCTCCAAAAGATGCGCCACTCTTCTCCCTCTCTCCAACTGGTAAGTTGTAGCCTGCCTCTTAAGAATGAGCAAGTGAGTTGTGTGATAAAGTGAGGCGCTAGCCTCTCTATATATACAAGACTGGCATGTGTGAAGGGTCTTCACTGGCAGGGCCGACCTCTCACTCTGGGTGGGTAAACCCACCTTTAATTTATTTCTGGGTCTCAATAATAACTGTTGGGGCCGACTTCTTATTCTGCCTATTACAATTGTCCGTTGACCAATCCGCAAATGGGGATTTGGTCCTAATACAATTACCGACATGATTAACCCACAATGGGGATTAATCCTATGAATAAAATAACAATAATAATAAGAATACTCTTTGCAGTTACATTATTTCAACAAATCCTTGCTTCGAGGCATCCGTGCAAACTGTGAATTCTTTATCCATATCTGGCACTCATAAAAACAACGCATTAGTTAGTAATCTCTTAAGTTCAATGAATGCAATGTTGCATTCATCTGCCCACTCATACCTGACCCCCTTGTGTTGCAAGGTGGTGATGGGTTTTGTTATCTTTGAGAATCCTTCCACAAACCTTTGTTAATAAACAGTTATCCCCATAAATCTTCTCACCTCATGAGCATTCCTCGGCACTGGCCAATCCATTATGGCCTTCACCTTTTCCGGGTCCACATAAATTCCTTCTCCTGAAATGATATGACCCAGATAGTTAATCTCTTTCTGGAAGAAAGAGAATTTTGACAACTTGCCATACAACTTGTTCTCTCTAATGCATGACGACACCACTCGCAAGTGTTCCTCATGTTCTCTTTCATTCTTGGAATAGATGAAGATATCATCAAGAAATACTTGCATAAAGCGGTATAAGTAATTTTGGAATATGTCATTCATGAGGCTCATGAATATTGTTGGTGCATTGGTCAAACCAAAAGGAACTACAATGAACTCGTAATGTCTAAACCGAGTTTTAAAGGAAAATTTATGGATATCACCTTCCTTAATCCTTAACTGGTGATACCCTGATCGTAGATCATTTTTTGAGAAAATTGTTGCTCCTTTCATCTGATCAAAGAGATCATTTATATGTGGTATTAGGTACCTATTCTTCATTGTAGCATGGTTCAAGTCCTTGTAATCTATACACAATCGTAAGGAATTGTCCTTCTTCTTGAAAAATATTACTGGTTCACCCCAAGGTGAGACATTGGGCCTTATCAGACTTAAGTCAAGTAGTTCCTTCAACTGCATCTACAATTCACATAGTTCTGGAGCCGTCATCCTATACGATGTCTTGGAAAGTGGCTCCACACCAGTTTTTAACTCGATGGTAAAATCAAGCTCCATCTCAGGAGGAAACCATGGCAACTCATTCGAAAAAACATCTTTAAATTATGATAAAATTGGATACTGATCTATAAAGGTTCCCTTTCCTTCATTGATTACTTCCACTACATATAATTGACAACCTTTCCTCATGCAATTCTTAACCTTCATTTTCAAGATAAAGCGTAGAGACACCTTTCTCTGTATACCATGGATCTCTACTTACCTTCCTTCATCATCTATGCAAAGCACCCTCTTCGCGAAACAATATACCAAAGCTCGATGAGCTTCTAACCAGTCCATCCCAATGATTAGATCATACGTCCCTAGGGCAGTGACGTACACCTTCAACCTAGTAGTACACACTCCCAAGTCTACAAGACAATTATCGACACTAGGTCCTACCACTTATTTTTCTCCTAAAACCATCTCGACTTTTTTAAATTCATCATTCTTGTAGGGTGCCAACCCACACTTTTTTATTGCACATGGTGAAATGAAACTATCTGTGGCACCATAATCAAATAAAATTTAACATTGACATGATTTAGCATCCCTGACGACTCCACCACAGTGGATTGATGTTCTGCCTAGTGGTTATTAACCATTGCATAAATCTCGTGGCTACTACTTCCCCTTCCCATCGGGGCCTTTCCCTCTCTATGCACAAGGCATGTTTGTGACTATGGGCAGTCACATTAGTAATGAGGTCCTCCACACCCCCAACAAGTAACATGAGGTGGAACTTGCAGACTTCTCTGTGAAGGCCTTTGAAATGAGTTCCTTCCCTTGGAACCCCTACCCCTACTAACTGCTCCCCGAGAAGGTTGTGTAGCTTCATGTATCGTTGGTGATGAGTGGGATGATGCGCTTGTTTCCATTGAAATACCTACTACAACTGCTCTAGGTGCAGCTCAATTTCCATAAGGAGGTGGCTTAGAGTTTCCTCCCTTGGAGAAGGTCCTAGGAGCCTTCTCCGTGAATCCAGGTTGTTGTGGAATAGTTGATCTCATACCTAAGTTCCTATGCTCCTCTGCGTAGCGATCACTTTCAACTGCTTTGGCCACTGACGATGGTTTCCACATTCGCACCCTGGCCCTTATCTTAGAGTTTAACCCATACACAAAATGTTATGCTTGTTATTGATCAGTAACCATGTACAAGATGTACTTTACTAACTCCATGAACCTGATTTCATACTCTTCCACAATTTTGTTTCCTTGAATTAGAGCATGAAATGCTCCTACCTGATGTTCCTCATAATAAGCAGGCAAATATTTTCTTCTAAATTTCTCTTCAAACAGCTCCCAAGAGACGGTGTCTAGAGTAAGGTGCAACTGCCTCTCCAGATTACCCAACCAATTCAAGGAAATGTCTCTCAACTAAAAGATCGTTATCTTCGCCTTTGATCTGGAATCATAGTCTCTCAAGAAGAAACATCTCATCATTCCTTCCAACCATGTCTCTACACGTTCACTTGCACGACCCCGAAAAACTCTAGGAGTTTGATTTTTTGTAGTTCTCTGGTGATGTCCCCTGGTGGAGGTCCTCTCTCTGAGTCCCTCAACCATTCTGGATTACCCACTCCTGATAGAGGTGGCTCCACTTCCACATCTGTTGACTGGAATCCCTTTAATGTCTCATTGATAGCCTCTAAGGAGCACAATATGAGAGCTAATTCTGGTGATGGTGATGGCAGCGTCGGCCTTGGTGGTCCTTACGATGATGCCCCCTAGCCTCAATTTCCTCAAGTCCCAACCATTATGAATAATGAATCTGCATCCACATGAATGTTTATTAGATAAGGGTTAGGGCATTCTAGGTTTTCATCAAACTTATACTTGCAAACGTAAGGTTAGGCATAAGTTTTTTTATACTTGTCTGTAAATAGACATTACTCCCATAAGGTAAGTGGCTAAAGGTCAGGGTCAAAATCCCCTAAGATTGGTAACTTCTTATAGGTACCCTATTGTTTCTCTTACATTGCTAGCCACGCTAACATTGTGGTGCACTTTCCAACTACTCTAACCAACTTCTTTAATCAAGCGTCTAACCCTTCCTTACAATACTTTATACCCTTATACTGCGCATATCTGCATGTAATTGATTCATTCATAATTAGTTTCAATACTCCTTTAATCATTCATTATCATTAACATGGCATATTAATCCTTCTTAAATGTTCATTAGTCCTCTTTAATCCTTATTAGTCCTCATTAATCCTTGTTAATCCTTATTAAAACAATAAATTTATTGGAACTAAGGATTTTATGTATTATCAAAATTTAATTTATAACTATTTAAAATTATGTGTGTGTGTGTGTTTTATATATTTAAAATTTTAAAATAATTTAAAATTAAAAAAATTTAAAATTAAAAAAATTTGTATAGATATACTTCATATATATCTAAATAAAAATTAAATTAAATTAATAAAATTTAAACTCAAATTTAATTTAAAAAACTAATTAACGGAATAATAACAAAACAATAAAGAGATAAAATAATAAATTATAATTTTTTATTTAATCAAAATTGGGCGGGCATCGGGGATCCTCGCATGAGCCCCACGTGCCTCTCCCTGGAATTTCCTTCATTAAAAAAAAAAACTGATGACTCCTAACCCTACCCTAGGTTCTCCCGTTGACTCATTTCACTTCACACCCGCCCCTTTTCTCTACACAACTGCCTGAGGGTTCGAAGGGGAGCAACCCCTGCTCCATGGCCGACCACCCAAAGGGCACAGCCATGGCCACCAGGTCAGCCCTATGACGTGCTTAGTGCCCAATAGTTCGAATTGGGTCGGGAAGCTCATAGTTTGACTTAGTCTCGGGTGTCGAAGCAATGGGAAAACCATTATTACGATTCAAGGGAGTTTGAACCTGAGCAAGGACATGGGTTTGATTAGCTAGACATCGACTATTTACAACATGGTCATGGCCAATGTTGGTTGAGAAGGAAAGCAGTAGTTGCTCAAGGAAAGCAGTTCAAGTAATAGAAATATTGGTGGTCTTCTTTGTTGTCATTTGGCTGGGATAATAGTGTTGGGTGTGGCTTCTTGGTTGTTATTATTCAATGATAACAATGCTAGCTCACTTCATGGGAGTTTTTTTTACAAGTTCTTTTTTTTTTAAGTTTTAGGGTTTATTAGTCTGTGTTTCTTTTTTGGGGGGGGGTTTCTTTATGGTTTTGATTTGCAGCTCCATGGAAGTGTTAGGGTTTGTTTGAACAAAATAATGGCCTGGTCGAGTTTGTTTGAGCACAATAATGGCATGGTCGACCTAGTGAATGCGCGGTCACGGCTGACCCCGTAGGTTTTAACACATGTAAATTAACTTTCCTTTTTTAAATTGAAAGTTTCATATATATATATATATATATATATATATATATATATATATATATATATATATATATATATATGGATTTTTTTTACTATATATTATATTATATGTTACTTTGCTCCTCGATGTTCATTACACCCACTGAGATCACTATTATAAGCTTGTTATGTAGAAATATTTGTAAACATGCAAATAAATTGTAAATGTATAATATTTTTTTTTTGAAGTTATTGCTCATTTTTTTTGTCTTTAATACCGCACAAAGTCGAGTTTACAAGTAAAATTTATTTGATTGTTCATTTATAAAAAAACTTAATTCCTGTAGTATCATCTTTTGTCATTAAATGATTGTGATTATTTGCTATGGATTAAAGTTTAAGGTTTTTAGTAATTATTGCACTATCATCTTTTCTGGTTAAGGACACTAATTATTTGGTATGTACTGAAATTAGTTACGATTTTTAATATTTGACTATCAATCATTCTTGTTAAGGATTATGCATGTGTGCTCTATATTGAATTTATTGAGAATTTTAATCATTATATCAGAGAGAATAAGTTGTATATATAATATTTTTTATATATAGGTTTAATTCCATGTATATCTATATTACATAGAATTTTAATCATTATATCATATATATATATATATATATATATATATTACACGTTCATATATCGGTCACTTTTCATACATTATAGGTTCATAATTCAGTCACTAATATAGACAATATCCATCCTCTAATATTCATAAATAAATAAAAATTGTTACAAAAACAGGTATTGTTACATAAACAGGAAATAGGTAGTTGGAGGTAGCCTAAACAAGGGACGGAATAGTGGAACGAGTCTAAAATCTCTACAAAACTCTTTCCCTACTACATTCTCACCTACTTTAGAATTTTTATTAAGGTTTCTAGGGTTATTCTCAGTGGAAATTTCAAGGTTTTCTGGGTTGTTTCTGGGTTAATTATAAGGATGTAAATAAAAGGTTTCGAGGTTGTAAATAAAACGTTTTAGCGATGCATGCCCAAGTTTTTAGAGTTGTTTAAGGAACAGTTTGCATAACTTTCATGTGGGTGGGTAAGCCCTAGGTTTCAGTTTTTGAAACCGGACTCTAATTCCAAATGTAATGCCCTTTCCCAGGGATTCATAGTTTAACTATGGATTTTGTATCTAATTGACAATCTGTTAACATGAAATGCAAATTATTTCTTTTGTTTTACAAGATAGTAAATCCAATATCCATTTAGATGACAGTAAATTCATAACAGTAAGTTCTATAAATTTAATCACCTAAATCACCATTTATTGGTTCACAACATAAATTCCAAAATGTATATATATAATTTGATTCAAGCCAAAGAGGAAGTTAGAAATTATCTCTTAAAGAAGAAGTTTGTCTTATTTGTTGTTGTATGTTTTGTCTTGTAGTTGTCTACTTTGTCGTGTTGAAACTGCCTGAAACAGAATATGTTCCTCCCAGCTAGCTACGAACAAGGCCTCTATGGCTCTCTAGCTCCAAGAAATCATATTTCATGGCCCCTAGGCCCAAAATCCCAGCAACTAAATAACTCATATGCAAACCAGAAATTCCCAACCATTTTCCTTTCTCCTAAATTTCTCCTTCCAGAATTTTCCTTGCCTCTCCCTCTCAAATCCCCTCCAAATGTCCATCTTACCCTTCCTTATCCCTCCATCCACCGACTCCCCCCATCATAAATTTTCTATCTCCCCTTATCCTTTCTCATAAATACCATACCTACCCTCAATACAATAAAATACTCACTTCCTTTATTGTTGCATTACTTAATTCTAAAAAAAATTAAAAAAAATAAAAATGATAAAATTTAATTAGTTCAATAATTAATTGACTTAGATAAATTAATGATTTAATTTATTTATTTATTTTTAATATATTAATGACTTAATTTACCTTAATTAATTATGATCATTAATTAATCTAATTGGGGTGTTACAAAAAGCTTTCTTGATTCAGAAAATAGTATAACCATTGCATTGGAGGTTGTTATTAAGGTGGGATCTTTCTTTGTTTAGGTGTTCGGGGGTAGAAATTTGAATAACTCTAGTTACAAGAATTTTGAGGATAACTTAATTTTTAGCAGGGTGGTGGTGGGATTGGGCATGAAGGTATCTATCTATATGGGTTTTTTTTGCAAAACAATTGGTGGAAAATGGAACCATCAAGCTTATGGGTGACTAAAACATCTAAGAAAGGAAGAGAATTTTTTTGATGTGTTTGCATGGTAAATTGAATGTGGGGGGATAAGTTGTTGAGATGGTCAAGAAACAAGTTTAGAGATGAGTGGCCATGGGGCCAAATAACAAAAGTGTCCTCAATGAAATAGAACCAACATTTGGGTTTGAGAGGGGAACTATTGTTATTTTTCTAAAACAGAAATAAATATATTTGTATTATAAAAAGTGTTGTAGTCGTATTGTTCACTGTGCAAATACATAGAAGATATTTGTCAAAGACTGTTGTCGAGGCTAACAACATGATTTCAAAAATTGCTAGCCTTATCTATTGAATGCCCAGAAGAACTACATTCCAAAATTTCTTACATGAGTAGATTCTGACAAATTTATTACATAACAAAAGACAAAAGCAATACATTATTAAATTGGATTGCATGCCTCACTTATTGTCACCATTAGTTGTGTTACTGGAAAGGATTTTTTCTTCTTTACTACTGTCGTCCAAACTTCTTTTACATTTGGTAAATTCCTTGTTAGTCCTTCCAATCCCCTATTGTGTTTATCTAGAGGCTCTGATTTCTCTAGTGTCTCAACTTCTTCAGCTTTATCTACCCATCTCATCATTGGCCAAGAGCTGAGAAGTAGCTTTGTTTCCTGTTATCGCTCAGTTTGTAGTCTAGGTCAAATTGCTGAAAGGTAAGGATCAAACTGGCGTAACAGAAGCTTCCCCACCCACTGTCACCTCGATGGGGGGCTCTTTCTATTTAGGGTGGCTAGACCCAAGGGAGATATCCCTGGCAATCTGGGGTTTTGAAGGCAAAGGGTTAAAGGATCAAGGTAAGTTTTCCCTTTCACAGATTACTGCCGAGAAGATAGTCAAGAAAAGATAAACCACAAAATAGGCACCTGTTTGCGAGACAAGGAAACAATAAAACTAAAATGTGCAGCAATGGTTAGTACTTCATAAATTAATGACTATCAACATTTAATGAGCATAAATAGTAGTAATTATTGACAAAGTCAATGATTGCAAAAAAATGACTATAGCTTATAATATTACTTCTCAATAAACACTGGAAATGATATGATATTCAATGTATATAATCAATCTTTGAATTAACACCATGCATTAAATATCATTAAATGCTCATTCAAGACAAGTTGTTGCGTCAAGCTTACTAGAGGTGACGTCAGCCTTATTCTAGGGTTAGTTTGGTAGACAAAGAGGTGGACGTTATGCAAATAGGCTAATGGAAATTATCAACTCTTCAATGTCTATCACTTAGATGACTAAGCCACAACGTTTTACATCAACCAAGAGCTCAAAAGAGGCATGACATCATCATCAAATTAGGGTTAGTGAGACGTTAGGGTTAGTTAGGGTTTCAAATTTAAGAAGTTTGAAAGTGTTGTTTTGACACAAGAAGCTCAACGTTGGAGGTCTAGACTAGTGCCTTAGGGTATTATGGAGTCAAGAAGCAAGGCTAAGTCTCGGGAGAATCTAAATCTAAGGAAGGGAGAGTTAGGCTTTATGGTGTTGCAATGGCAAGGCCATAGAGTCAAAACCCTAAGGGGAGGAGACTCATTGTGGTGTTGCTTAAGCAAGGCCTCATGCTCCTCCTTCTTTCCTTAAAAATCCTTGGCAAAACGGCCAGCTTTAAAACACAAATCTAGGGATGAAAAGTGTTGCAAGAGCAAGGCCCTTCAAACCCTAAAAGTCAAAACCTTAGGTGTAAAATTAATTAGGCCTGGGACGTCTTCTTTCTTCAACTTATGTTCAAAAAACTAACTCAGAAAAAGGGGAACTAGTGTAGCAATGGCTAGGCTATATTCTCCTTAATCAAATGGCTAAACAAGTTTTCTATCATGGGGACATATAGCAAGGACCTACTTGTGTGCTTGCTACCTAGGGTTTCAATGATTAAGCAAAATAATAACAATGTAACAATAAATGCAAAAGATTTAACCTACAACCATTCAATTAAGAAGTTTTGCATGAGAAATACACTTACAAATCAATGAAGAGTTTATCAAACCCTAGTTGTAAACCTTCCAATGATAGAAAACACCATAAAATGCCAAAGATGATCCTCCACAAGAGTAGCGCTTCACTTCCAAGAGCAAGATACCAAGACAAAAGACTAAAAATGATTCTCTCACAAGAGAGTGAGTTGTGTCTCTAAAAAATGAGAGGCAACGTCCTCTATTTATATCATCCTAATAACCTTTAATTACAAAACAGGTCATTTAAAACAGCCAACAAGGCTGACTAACAATATTACATTGTTTGTCACATTAAATGCTAAAAATGTCACAATATGAGCTCAAAAGGGAGACGTCAGGCCCCTTTGAGGGAGACATTGGCCCTTTTTGGGCAAGATCAGCATCCAAGAGGCAAAACATTGGCCCTTCTAAGGCTCCTGCAAGCCCCCACACGTGCCAAATGATGCCAGCACACTGCCACATGCTCCATAAAACGTCCAGCTGCCTCAGGTGACGTCATGTCCATCAAAAATCAATCGTCTCATCTGCAGTGGGTGATCCCCCCTAGGCCGAGCTCTGCCAAAATGTCCTGGGTAGGGACGTCCTTCTTCTTCCTCATGCAATGGCTCATCACAACGTTGTCCTGCCTCTACCATCCCAGCAACCATATGATGGGCTCTTCAGCCCCATGGAGGTCTGAACTAATCATATCCCCATGTGTATCAGTCCTCTATCACCTGTCCATCGAGTATGGTCCTGCACATCAAGAACTACGCCCTCCATGGGCTCATCAGTGCTCGGGATCATAGCAATGTCAATCATATTTCATCATTAAATTTATCAAATACATGCATGAAATCCCTAGCATATCATCTAAGAGCTCAAAGACATTACACAGATCTACTATACAAAGCTGAAGAAAACCAACAGAATAACCTATTGGGCTAATACCCACAAGAGAAGGAAAGTTTCCTCGGAAGATCATTCAAGCCATGTTTTATGAGGTGATGTGGTCCAAGGATGTCCAGTCATAGTAAGACCAAGGGCAGGTGTTGTCTGTGGGTGCCTTTGTAGGAGGCGAGTTGTACCCGTCATGGATGCACTTTTTCCAAGCCCTTTTATTGCCTTTATTTTTCATTTATTGCTTTTCTTTCTTTTTTACTTCAAGGTCTGACCAGAGGAAACTGCCTTGGCGTGGTGACCAGAGCTGACAGTGTTACCCACTGGTATTTTCGCAGAAATGATAAGGCTGGCTCGTGATGAGACCCCCTTTCCCTTGGCCATGCAACCAAAGGTCACTGCCCTGGCATGGTGACCAGATGATGGCAATGTCATACTGCTAGATACCTATGAACATAATGGGTCGGCTCATGATGAGACCTCCCATCCTCTTGGTTAGGTCTTGTTTTATTACTTTTCTTAGGGTCCCTTCAGTTTCTTATCGAGAGGCCTTTTATTGCCTTCTCGGGGATCCCTGGGCGAAGCATCTCTAGGTTTCATTTATTATGGCTTTTATCTTTTACCAGCTGCTTTTACCCCCTGGGACTTTAGCCCCTTCTTCCCACAAGACAAAGTGTAACCCTAAAAGGTCATCCTAATGGCCGGACTAGGGGAATGGGATAGATGTGCGGGAGATAAGATGAAAAAATGATAGAATGGTGGGAGCGGACGATGGCTCTGCAAATCCCCCTTGGTGGCTAACCAAAACCCATGAATAAAAGCTTGCTAAGTCACCCCATCAATCACCCCAACAATGGTCAAGTGGATTAGTGTAAGATCCAAGCAGTTATCAGAAATGACATGAACCTAATGCATATATAAGAAGGTTATAACGATCAAACATGACACATACCATGATACCTTGGACCAATTACCTCATGGAGCAAGAGTCCTTTCTTATGCAAGTCCAAGCCGATGGTGATGGAAGTTGTTGCTGCTGACAGGACAAATCTGGAAAAGAAGAAGAAAGATGGGCCCTCCAGGGCCATGCTCAGGTCAATCCTGCTCTCGGCACTTCATGTCTAGGACCTGCGGGCCTCGAGACATGATCTCCTAGTTATCCCTAGATATCGGGGATAACATTTCCTAAGTCAGATATAGAGGTAAAGTATATCCCTCTTTTATTGTACCCTATGTTGTCAATCCCTACTATAGAAAAAGGTATTCTTGTGATGTTGGTTCCTATTGAGACTAGGGACCTTTTTGTTGTGGTGTTCCATTGGCTTTTGTTTAAACCTCAAATTTGGACTACTCTTTGTGTGGGTCCAAGTCCAGTGGGTATTCCTTAATGATCAGTTGATCTTCCTTTGAGCCAACCCACTAGGTTGATTTATGTTGGTGCTTCCTAAACTTCTTCGCCCTTTTGGGCATTGTGCTGCAAAATGTCATGTTTCAAAACAAGTTCTACATCGTAAAGAAACTTTTTCATAATATAACTTATGTGTCCAGGAGTAGTTTTCATCTGTTAAAGTTATTTCTCCCATAAACCCTTTTTCGAAACCCATTTACACACATATTCGAGCATATGTTGAGATGAAGTGCTTTTTTATTTGTAGACTTTTATCATAGAACCTACTTAGGGCTTTACCAATGACTTGAAGAGAGGGTAAACCCCAAAAATACAAGGGTAGATTTGGGATTTTGACCCAAACAGGAGTTGAGGTTAAAGTATATATTATTGGATCAAAGGAGGGTGTACAAGGCTTCATGAATAAACCTATGTTACCCCAAAACTAAGGTCATGAGTCAAGGATCAAATCCATGTCTTCCACAAGATCAAACTCTAATAGGGTTTACCATATGCAAATCTATAGTTGGACACTTTTTTCCTACACCAAAGAATTCGAGGGGAAGGATTCTTGAGGATTGTTGAGTGGAGAAGGGAAATGTCTTCCATCGTTTTGTGTATGGAAGTGGGAAGAGAGTTTAATGGTTGGATGAGATTCCCAGAGGACTCTATAGTGTGAAAATTGGTTTAATCACAAGAGAAATGGGTTGGGTTGAGTGATTTGTTAGCATGCAGTTGGTTTATTTCCCCTAGTGTGTTCGACAACACAGGTATTCCAACAGAGGACGAAAACCTTCAGTAACCACTCACATAACCAGATCAAAGATCAACACACCGATGTTTTCACGTGGTAAAACCCCTACGAGGAAACATCCACGGCCCCAGCCAACGCGGCCACTTGGAGCAGTTTATTAATGCAAAGAAAAAGATTACA
>ML786626.1:217083-229798 GCA_009831015.1 Picea engelmannii
TGTCGGGAACATATCGTGACCGTCGGATTTCCTAACTACAAATGCATACTAATGCATACTAAAGAAACACACTTTTACCTAACGACATATTAGACCAAGTAGATCTTAACTAACTCCTAAGTGTCTAAATATCCTAACATAGTGTCCTCATAACTCAACTTGAAGATGACATTTTCACTAGAAGATTATGTTTGTTTGGTGAATTTCTCTTGTAGAGTGAGTTTCTTAGATCGTATTTTATTAAAATAAAAGTGTTTAATCTTTGTTTTTCATTTATGTAAGTTAATTATCTACTCTCTATTAATATTATGAATTTGTGCATTCAATGTGTGTGTGAATCTATTTAAGAATTAATGGAGCATGTGTTTACCATGTTTTCAAATAATCCATGCTTGAATTAATCTATTGCATTATAATATTACACTCCAGCATGCATCTATAATAGATTGGGCTTCTTCTAAAGGTCGAATATATTTTTAAATGGTGAATTGGGTTGGATAATGGTGAAAAATATTTAATTGGGTTCCAATGAACTTGTTATTGGTTGGGAAAGCATGGACAAGTATGGCACATAATGTTAGGAAACAAACACAAAAATAAATGCAAAAATAACCACATCCTAAGAAAGTAAAGAGTGCTTATACCATGAAACAAAGAAATACGTTGGCCAATGATCCTACCTTCAAAACCATGATAAAAACCTATGATAGGGATAGAAATATGTTAAAGAACGAAGTTGTAATCTAACAACCCCAAGGATGTAAAAAAAAACGTACCAGGAAATAGAGGCTTCCATGATGAATAAATGACCATTTATATGAATAGGTTCCCTCCACATTATGTGCTTGACCTACCATGAGCAACACCTCCTATAGAGCAATATATGTTACCACAATTAAGTCTTCCATTGTTGCATCAAACTAAAAAGAGGTAGAATTAATGACCTTCTCCAAAGTATAATGGCTTCCCTCTTCCATCATCCTTTCACTCGTAGGATCTCCAAAGGTGAGCAAAACCTTGATTGATTTCACAAAACATTGCAAATCCACACCTGAAGTGCTCAAAGGGATGGAAATAAAGTCAATGTGTTTAAGCATGAATATTAATTATTAGTACTTGCATGACTCAACATGTTTACCATTCTATCATCAGGGAATGAAATATCATAAGGTTGGGAACAATATTCAGCCTATGTAATGTCATAACATGTAGAGGGATTGATAGTATATACATATTTGTGTTATATTGGATTTGCATGGCTATAGTTTGGGCCTTGTATAGAGAAAACAAGGAGGATTGAGGTTGAGGAGAAGTTGGTAGATTATTCTTAAGATCCTTTGGATGGCCAACAAATATTTGTGTATTCAGGTCAAAGGGGTTTTAGCCCTAGGCATGAAAATAATGAGTGTTTTTACTTGGTAGTCTCTTTTGCACTAAAGAAACCGACTGAAGGATTTTCAAAAGTGGGTGTTTTGAGTCAAATCTCCCTTGGTGCAGGCATTGTTAGTTATCATAAATTCATTTGTATGAGGGGGAATCATCCTAGTGGAGGATTCATGGATGAATTGATAGGTTCTTTTGTTAATGGAAAAAAACATAATGCTTCAATTAATGTGGGTAGCACTTCAGATAAGTCAGCATAAGGCATAGAATTTGAGAAGATTAGAGAATCAAGGGTGGATGTTAATATTGTTGTTCAACCCTTGTTGTACCTTGAATCTAATCATCCCAGGGAGGAAATCAAGTGAGGATTATCTTTTATATTAAAGGGTTTGGATTTGGATGCCCTATCATGCACGAAGAAGACTATTAGTGCTGGTCAAACAAATATAGAGATCCACGAGGTGAAAAGTGCTATAAAGGTGGTGAATCAGAGGAATTCAAAGGTTAGAATGGTTTTTGGAGAAGAACTAAGGGTGGAGAAATCTCTGGAATCCTTAGGTAAAACACTCATTGGAAAATTTCATGGACGACGATTTATCAGTATTTGTTAAATGAGTGGATTAAAAAGTTTTGGTATCCAATTTTAAGGTATGAGCTTGTTTTCCATATTCTATCTAGAGGATAGCTCAATTTCTTGGTTCATTCCAAGGAATATTTTAGGAGGTCGTTCGTTTTGGGGGACATCCTTTCTATATTTAAAGTCTTGGACTATTTTTTTGGACCCCAAGTCTAAATTGTTGAAGAAGATCCCAATTTTGGTCAAGCTCCTCAATTTGCCTATGGAACTATGAACTGAGAAAATATTAAAGGAGATAGAGGACTTCTTATGCAGAACCATATAAGTAGATGACTCTTTCAAAACAAGGGTTTACTATATAGTTGCTTGAATCTTGGGGGAGATGGACATTGGTGAGGGTCTTCCAGATAATATGAATATTGTGGTTGGGGAAGTAGTCCATACTCAAATTTTAGATTATATCAAGATTCATTTTGGGTGTTCTCAGTGTCATATCTATGGACATGTATTGGAGGACTCACTCTCATTTATAAAGTAGGTCTAGAGGAAAAATTGGAGATGAATGAGGTCAGAGGGACAAGAAAAAAAGGGTTTGAAGAATTGGGAACGACCAAGCCTTCCAATCTCATATCAATAGGGCTCCAAAGAAATGTGTCATCAAAGAAGTGTGTGTTTCATATACTCTGATAAGAGGGAATTTTAGTAGAGGAAAAGCAAGATATACATGCAAAAGAAATGGATTTTAGTCAAATTCTTTAGGCTCAAAGGAAAGGACCTCAAGTATATAAGGATCCCATTCAAGGTTTGGAGGTTATGGTTAACCAAAGTCATGGTAAGTCTCCTAAAAATAACCTTGTTATGAATCCCTTCATAGAAAAAAGTATTTGTGGTTTTAGGTGATATAGAAGCTTTGTCTACTCCCTTTGAAATGGTAAAAAGTCCTAATATGGTTCAAAGGGTAAATCTTCTACTAAGATTATTAGTTTAGGGTAGTTTTTTTTTTCCTTTTTAGCATAATCCGGGAAAAGAAAATGACAACCATGTATCTCCATCTAGTATTTCTTCATGTGATTTCTCACTAAATGTGATTGGTAGTCAAAGGGATCCCAACTCAAGGAAGGGATGGAAGATAACTACTCTAATTGATATGTGTTAAGGCCTATAAAAGGGGAGAATGGGAGTGGAGGAAGTGTTGTGTATGTAGGCTTGGGTTTAGATCTAGTTAAGGATCATTCATTCCTACACCATGCACAAAAAAAATCACCAAAGGAGATTCAACATGGTAAACGAAAATAGACTAAGGGGATCCTTAGACTGGTACAAAACCCCCTAGGGTTTTGAAATAATTTTGTTATCCTTAAAAACTAGAGGTCTTGGAAGTCCCTCTAAATGACTTGCCTTAGTTAGATTGATCAAAGTGCACATGCCGAAAGTGATCCTAATCCAATAAACCATTGGCGAGGATCAAAACATTATTGGGACTCTAGGGAATTTATTGAAAGATTGGGATATTATGGATTTATATATTGTGGTAAATTCTAGGGGATTACTTACTGGCTAGAAGGAATCTATTTCACTTATGAAGTGTTCTTTGATTGAATCAGGTATTTGAATTGTTTTATGTTCAAGGACTTGGGATAAATGTTTCAATGGTAAAGTGTTATGGTCCTTAAGATGATAGGCAAGCTTTCTCATGTGGAATTTTCTCTTTAGAGTGTATCAAGGATGAAAGAGTTATAACAGGGGGGAATTAAATTTTACTTTGATCATATCAAAGGTGTGTTGGGGGCTGGGGATGCTTGTTTGGATAGGTTATCATATTTCTTCAGACACAAGATTGAGGAGGATGAATTTGTTAGTGTTGAGCCTATTAAACTCATGCCTTCTTAGAGGAATAATAGATTAGAGGAGGCGAGAGTGTGTTAGAAATTAGGTAGATTCTTAATTTATCAGGCCTTGCTAAATGTGTGAGATAGGGTAAAATTTTGGGTGGAGTCAGGAGGAGGCTCAAATCGTTTACTTATCCTTCTTCAAGTAGAGAAACAAGATTGTAAATTGGCTAGTCCTTTCAAGTTCAATCCTAGTTTTATGGAATATGAAGACTTTCAAGAGTTGGTTAAAAGGGAATAGATGAGTTGTGATAAAAACTCTAGACAAACGACAAGATTTTAGTTTGCATCCTCTTTGAAAAAGTTAAAGGAGGATGTGGTGGAATGGGCATTAGGACTCAATTAAGAAAAATAATATGGACAAGAATCTGGAAGTTGTGGAGAAGGAGATTGAATACTTGTAATGGAGAGAGGGGAACGAGGGAGGGATCTTCGAGGAGGAGGAGAAATTAAAATTAAAGGAACTAGAAATTAAGAAGATGAAAATTTTGGAATGGAGGGCAACTTAATGGAGGATGAAAAGTAGGGATATGTGGTTAGAAAGAGGTTATGAGAACACCAAGTTCTTCCATAACTTTTCTAATCACGGGAAGAGAATCAATAAAATATAGGAAATGAAAAATGTTGAAGGTGACAAAGTAAACAAATTCTCAAATATAACATCCCTGGGAATCTCATTTTCCAATCCATTTTTAAAGAGCTAGATAGGGCATATATAGCTGAAATTTTGAAGCTAACTTCCTTCTTTCCCAACTTCATGATAGAAGAAGATAACCAAATGTTAATCGTAGAAACCTTGAAGGAGGAATTAAAAGCAGTTTTAGCCTCTTTTAAAAAGGATAAAATCCTAGGTCCAAATGTTTGGACAATGGAGTTTTTTATTGGCTTCTATGATCTAATAGAGGAGGACTTAATCAGAGTAATTGAAGAATTCAAGGGTGTTAGAAAGGTTCTTAGAGCCTTCAATTCTACATTTCTAGCTTTGATTCCTAAAAAGGATAAGTCTAGATCCTTTGATGAGTTAATAACAATGTCCTTATGTAATTGTGTGTATAGAATCATAACAAAGATTATGGTTGTAAGGGTTAAAAAAACATTTTCTGAAGTTCTTTCTCAAGAACAATTTGATTTTTTGTTATGAAGACAACTTCACAAAGCTATCGGGGTTTCACAAGAAGGCATCCATACAATAAAAACAAAGAAATCCCCAATGATGATTCTAGAAATAGATTTATTCAAGGCAAATGATAGAACCAATTGGTTATATCTCATATTGATGCTTATTCATGTTGGGTTTAGTCTTCCAGTGGTTAAATGAATAGTGGGATGTATATCTCATGTTTCCTTTGTTGTTCTTATTACTGGTTTTTCCTTTGAGTTCTTTAAACCTTCTAAGGGGTCGAGCCAAGGCTGCCCCTTTTCTCATTTCATTTTACTACTTGTGGTTGAAGGTTTGGGTAGAGTTATACTAGAAGTAAAACGATCGGGTGTTGTTTTAGGAGTTTGAATTAGAAGGGCTTTATCTTTAACACATTATTCGTTGATGTTTTGTCATTCTTGAATGGTAGTGCAAGAGAAGCAAGAAAACTTAAGGAAATCTTTGGAGACATATGTAATTGCTACATATATGTAGAAAAATGAGCATAAATCTTCAATCTACTTTAATGGCTTAGATCAAGACAAGGAGCATTTGTTGCTAGGGTTTTTCCCTTATAAGATCTTAAACTTTCAAGATGGTTTTAAATAGTTAGGTTTTCTTTTAAATCCAAATGACTATGCCAAGAAATATTGGGGGTAGTTTATGGAAAAATTTGCAAGTAGAACTATCAACTAGTGTAATAGATGGTTATTAATTGGTAACCATCTATTACAAATATATATTGGTAACCATCTATTACAAATCTATATTGGTTATCTATTGGTAACCATTTATTAACTTAGTTAAATCTATATTGGAGGATACACCTATTTTTTGGCACTCCTTGGCCTTTATTTCGAGAGGGGTTCAAAAAAATTAGAAATACTTGTTTTTTATTTTTTTGTGTTCAAGAAAAAAATAAAATTATGGAATTCCCCTATTTAAATGGTAGATTATAACTAGACCAAAGGAGGAAGGTGGGTAGGGTTTAGAGAATATTCACCATTTTGAAAGTGCTCTAACAACAAAAAGCTTGTGGAAAATCCTTACTAAAGATGGTTTGTGGAGAACCTTTAATAGAACAAAAGTATATAAAGCCAAGGACTTTTATTGATTGATCGGGAATCCGAGAAAAAACATAAAAAAATGTCTCAAACATTTGAGTGTTATGGTATAGGCCTTTCCAATTATTAAAGAACATTTGGCTTAGAAAGTTAGCAATGGTGAGTAGGTGAGGCTAGGAGCTTATTATGTTTTAGCCTATGGTGAAAGGGTAAGATTGCTAGAATATTTGATTGTTCTTGTTAAAGAAACATGATTTTGTAGCCTCAATCAAGTTGGGGACCCTTCAGTTATAAACATTTGGCAGCAAGGCTAGAGATCAACACATTCTTTGGATCTAGTTGGTGATCAGATAGTTTTATGGAACAATTATATAGAGAGAGTCTAAAGAAAGGACATATTAAATTGAGGGATGATATGGACACTCTTACATGGGAACAAAATAAGAATGAGGAGAAAGTATTGTGCGACTTGGTTACAAATATATGTTTTCTTTATATGTTCAAGAGCCTATTTAGTGGTGGAGTCAGATCTGGAAATTAAAGGCTCCAAAAAAGACTAGAATCTTCCTTTGGCTTGTTGACATGGAAGGTATTGCAAAAGAATATACAAGGTCTATGGATGTGCATGTTTCCTAGAGAGGAGGAAAAAACTTTATTTCATTAAGTCATTCATTTTCCATTTTCTCAACAAATTTGGAAGGAGGTTGAAACGTTTTCAATAGTGTTAAACATGTGGGTTGATGAGGTAGTGGAAGAATGTTTGAGGAGATGGTTAAATAAAAAAGGAATTAAAAGAATGCAAATCTATTGCATGTCTAGTCTCGTGGGGTATATGGCTGGCTAGAAACTCCCAAAAATTTTGATACAAAATTCATTCATGTCTAGTCTTAGGCCAATTAGAGATCATCTAAAAGAAACTGTAGCTTATTTTGAGCTTATTTATTTTACTCATGTTCTCAGAGAATTGAATATGATTGCAAATTATTTATCAAATGAAGGTCAATGGTGCATAGAAGGATAATCTTCCATGTAGGAGATTATACGGTGTTTCTGTACATTCTCTAATTGAGTTCTGATATGTTTCTCTTCTTTTTTTTTTATGTACATGCTCTTGATATTCATGTTTGTATAAGTCAACTTGTGATGACATTACATAAAATGTTGGACTATAATGTGATGTTTTATTTTCAAAATTGTCTTATTATGATACTTTTTGAGGAATTATGTTGATAAATGTTCTTTTGTAAAGGAAAATAAGCCAAATATAATGATAAATTCTTATAGAAAATAATTTAGAGAGAAATGTTTGATGATGATAAAATTGAATTTTATAATTAAATTTTTTTTCATATTTATAGAATAGAGTTGAGATCACCCAAAGAATGCAATTTCAATTCTTTTTTATGAATATCAATTGTGTTTTTTTAAAACTAAGGTCTTAACGTAAATAAATGTAGACATGGACAAAACCCTAATATAGTGAGAATGAAATGTATCCTCCAATAACAATGATTATACATGGATGTTGATATATCATAATCCAAATCTATCTTATCGTTTTTCATTCATACATTGAAAATTTTGTATTTTTAGGGAAAATAATATAAATGTATGCTTTTTGGTTCTCTCATTTATAGTTAAATTTCTTATATGTTGGTTGTATATGACACAAAGTGCATATTTTTCTATTTCTAAAAAAAAATTACCTTTTTTATGATTATACATGGATGTTGATATATCATAATCCAAATCTATCTTATCTTTTTTCATTCATACATTGATTTTGTATTTTTTAGGGAAACTAATATAAATGTATGCTTTTTTTTCTCTCAATTTATAGTCAAATTTGTAATATATTGGTTGTATAAGTAGTATGATACAAAGTGTATATTTTTCTATTTCTCAAAAAAAATTACCTTTTTTAATTTTGATTTCAAGTCATGTAATTTTTATGAAAAAAGATGATTGAAATTAAATTGATGTGAGTTGTTCAAGTGAGTGTGTATTGAGATCGCGTAGGAATTTAACTACTAAAATCTACAGAAGAATACATACCCTACTCCCTCTAAATTTGAACTTGTAAACTTTAAAAAAAAACACATTCTTAATCACTAAATCCCTCAAAATATATATATAAATTAGAAAAATATAAAATTAAAAGTAAGTACCATCTTTGGAAACAAAGAGGCAACTTCCTAAGTTTATTGGGGGCTTAATGTGTTTCCTATTCAATAAAAGACTATCAACTAAGTTAGACTTTTATTTCTTGTTTTGTATGTCGAAATAGCAATTTTGTTTAAATAGTTTGACAATTTTGTTATTGGGATTGTTATAGTTTTGAACTAGTCAATGGTTATTGCTTAAAGACCTACATTTTTTAATACCTACTATAACGCTCTATCTCTTTATAATAAGCTTAAAGACCTACATTTTTTAATACCTACTATGACGCTCTATCTCTTTATATCTATACTTAAAGTGTATGTGCGTAATGGATACTTTTGAATATAAATGAGTAATCTTTCATCGTGGAAAAAATGTGCGTAATGGATAGATATGGTATATGGACGATTTTAAAGAGAATGGCCTTTTTAATCATGTTAGATCTTAAAAACTCTCTAATCACATTTTCTTTATTCTAATTTGTTATTTTATTATATTTATGTTGGATTTAGAGCTCCATAATGGATCATTAATTTTATTAGATTTTGAAACATGACACCAACTACTTGTAGATATGAGATTTTAATCCGATGGTATTCAACAAGGTATCCACATTATTGGTACAAATTCAATCTATGAAAATGTAATAAGTACTATAAGACCAAGGTATTTAGCAAAATATCGACTTTATTGATAGAAATTTAATCTATAAATATGTATATGGAACTATAATTATGCATAAGCATAAACTTCACGAGAAAAATAAACTTATTAACCCCCATAAAATACCTTGGCATAAAAGAATCTATAAAATTTGTGAGATGAATAAAGAAGATGACTAACATGGAAAGAACATTTATGATATAAAATAATGGAAAGTAATTGTTTGATTATGGAAAATAGAATAATTAAATTTAAGGGGTTAATTTAATATATTTGACAACTTGAGTGGGCCTAATGGTTGAGAACATGTGTTTCCTCCTTGGAGTTCACAAGTTCAAATCCAAAGGGGGGTAGGGTATGTACACCTCCGTAGACTTTAGCAGTCAAATCACTGTGCGGAGGGGGTCGTATTAAAGTAAAAAGAAATTGAAAAAAAATAATATATATATATATATATATATATATATATATATATATATATATAAAGAAGTAAATATACTCGTTTGAGTTCTCTCAAAGTTTTATTTAAAAAAAATGAAAAGATTGAGCTCGCTTGAAGTCAATACTAACATGAAGAGACTTAGCATCCCCTTGCACATGTCTCGGACAACGGGAGCGAGTGGCTTGGAAGCCATCGATTTATTTCAACCTGAAGCAGGTGGGATAGAGGACATATGAGTATCACTTAGGTGGGAAGACATTGGTATCTCACACTCACTTCTTTTTAGGTTGGTCCCTGGTCTATTACTATTCTCACTATTTTATATGTCGTTGATTTTCTACAGGATCTGGTCTATGACTATTGGTAGTCCAACCTTCTCCGGTTTCGATGGATTTAAGTTATATCTTGTACCTTTGATTTTCAAAATCTTGGGAATTTTGGTGTTGGCATCCCAGTTCTAGACTCTTAATTTCACTTGGTCTTCTTTTGTTCTCGGCTTTGGTACAACTCTCTCTTTTCAATTTTGTTCAATGTATGCCTCACTATTATCTAGAGACTCTCCACCCTTTGATCGATATACTCATATGTGGTAGAGTTTTTCCTTCTGAAACAAAGGTTGGTACACTTTGTTTCTTCACAATTTCAAAGGCTCGATTGTATGTTGGTCGAGCATTGTTTATTTGGAGTGACTGGAGGCTTGCCATCTCATAGCTCTATTTCCTTCAATATTCTTATCATTATGGAACCTCGGGACTTATTGGAATTTAAGATAATTTTAAGGACCTGTGAAGATATAGTACAAGGAAATAGAGCTTCCATCTTCTCTCTTATCACCAAATTCAGTGAATTTGAGCAACAATATATGGTGCAAATAACAGAAATCATGAACACTCTTTTGCAGGTCAAACAAGAGTTAGTCATTCTAGAGACAGAGTGTATTCTCCTTAAAATTTTGGTAGAAACCATGAACAGGGATGTTCATTCAATAGATTTTGATCAAAAGACATCAAAACAAGGGGAAAATAGGGGAAAATAGGGATGAGAACATTGTAATTCAAATGATAAAAGTCGTGGACATTACAGAACAAAAATCGACATGCAATATCAGTGGATTGGATGAAGTAGCAAGTCATAACATCTTTTTTAGAGTATGTTTTTTAAAATAATTAGCATATTAAATTATTTTATAGGATTTATAGCAATAAATACATTTAAAATTTTTGTCCAAAAACATTAGTAAATTTTGTATAATTCTTTGAATAAATATGGATAGTTTGAACTTTATTAACTTTATATATATATTTATATGATGCAACCATTTTTTATAATATAATTTTCTATTTTCTATTTTTTTAAATAAAATTAATAAAAAAAATACTCTATCAAAATGAATTCTAGTCTAAATGAAACTTGAATTTTAAATTATAAAAGATTAAATTTTGAATATGATGTAACTATTTTTATAATATAATTTTTTATTTTCTAATTTTTCAAATAAAATCAATAAAAAAAATACTCTATCAAAATGAATTCTATTCTAAATGAAACTTAAATTTTAAATTATAAAAGATTAAATTTTGAATTATAAATTTTAAATTATGAAAGATTAAATTTTGAATTATAAAAAGATTTAATGTTTAAAATTTTTAAAAGTTGATATAATCTATATTTTTTTTTAAATTGTTTTAATATTATTATAATAATAATAAGACAAGAGAGTTGTCGAAAATTATTTTAAAACTGTATAACAATTCATTTATGTGCACTATAATTATTTATTTTAGGTTTTGGTTTTTTATGGTGGATATTTTTTAAGGATATTTAATTGGAATTCAGTTATAAATTGTTTATTTGAGTGGTTAATTATGTGTAATATAAGTGTTTCAAAAGTTTTTTTTAGGGAAGTGAATCCATTTTTACATTCAAAAATACAATTTAAACAACATAAAATTGTGATTTTGTACAAATTTATAAAGAGATTATAAGTGAAACTTTAATAAAAATAAAACATACATGTGATATGTCTAATAAATTTAAAATTTCACAATATAAATATTTATAAATATTCAATAATATCTATCACATAGATGGAAAAAAAAATTATTAATATTATAAAAAATAAAAATAAAAATAAATATGAGATTATAAAATAACATGTTAAGTGAATTTAGATTAATCTTACTTAGGAAAAATAAAATTTAAATAAAATAAATATAATAATAATAATTAATAAAATTTTAATTTTAATATTTTATTAATAATTAATATTTATATTTCTAAATAATAATAATAAATATTATTAAAATTAAAAATTATTTTACAAAAGTTAAAAGTGTACGGTATCTTCCTACTTTGAAACAACTAGGTGATGAATGAATAACTCAAATTTTGTTTTCTCTCTAGAATAAAACAATGACGATGTTTAACTATTTTATATTTTTATTTTTTTCACTTAAATATTAAATAACATAATTTTGTATGTGTGTTATTTAAATTATATTTTTAAATTCAAAAATAAATTCAACCTATTAAAAAACCTATGCTCTCTGCTCTGAAACAATAAAAGTATAAAATATTAAAAAAAAAACATAGAAAAGTTAAACTAGTATTAAAACAATGCGGCAACTTTTTCCTATTATATAACATAATCTTTAACCATTATGCGAAGCCTCTCCCGAAAAGGAAACCCATTTTGAAAGCAAGGCAATGTATCATGTTGCCTCGACAATTTAAGGAACTTAATGTGGAAATTGGCATCTTGGTTACCGTTAACATGATTCGTGGGTTTATGTGCACGAGTGGAAGTTAAGAATTGTTCATGGACGTATGTGCACCAGTCAAAGTTAAGGATTTCAAATTACATAACACTAAATTCAAATTTTATGGTTGGTAAACTACACAACATTTAATATAAGATTACAAAACATTTAATATAAGATTGTTCAATTTTCTATACAAACATTTTTTTTAAATAATAAGAATTATACATGAAGGCCAAATTAAATTTGTAGGCTTGTTGAACAATCACTCAAACATTCATTATAAGATTGTTGTTATTATACCTGCCGAAGGCCAGGTATATAGCGATGAGTTCGCGTTGACCATATATTAATCCATACGTTGACCAAAAAATTTGTATTATTTTCCAATGTCGGACTTTGGCAATGAATTTTTTTATTTATTTGAATTATTTAAAAAACGTTTTGGCAAGATCTCATTGGCTGTTGAAATCGAAGTGTTATTGCCGAGCCGACGGCGGTTAATAAAAGAACGCGGGGCATGGCAAGATTCTGTCCATCTTTTTCAAGATACGATGGACCGGCTGTCAGTGTCCTGCTGTCATTTCGCACGCGATGGCTGTCAGCCCTTAACTCCACTGCGCGGATTCGACTCCCG
>ML786626.1:231979-250255 GCA_009831015.1 Picea engelmannii
TTTATAATATTAAATCGTTATAATTATTAATTTTTTAAATATGTATGATATTTTATAAATTATTTGTGACTTATAATTTTATAATATTAAATCATTATAATTATTAAAATAAAAATTATAATAGCTTAGAACCATATCTTCACTAAGGGGAAAGTGACAAATCATTATCATAGTTTAAAATTAATTAAAACTAAACCAATGAAAAAAATCCACAAATAAATACAAACTTTACATAAAATTATTCTAATCCAACGATTCAAGGGCTCTCGGTATGAGCCTAAGCGTTGGGCGGGTAGTTATTATTTTAATTTTTAGATTTATTTTAATTTCCAAAGCATGCACTCTTAATGGGACATAGYTTTTAGAAAAAARCATTTAGAGAATCTATATATGTAAATTTATMTTTAAATTACATATATGAAATATATTTAAATTACTTTGAATTTAAATATATATATTATTTTATTTTAGTGGGCTTTATACAAACAAGTATATACCATACCAGTAGGCAAGAAAAGTATCATCATCGGCAGGTATATGCTGCCATGCAGCCTTGTTAAATAATGAGAGAATTCAATCACTTGAACATTCATTATAAGATCGTTGTTATTAAATAATAAGAGAATAATGGTAGTGTAGGTGAACTATTTAAAGCTACACATTACATAAACATATTATATTGCAATGCATCATGATTGTAAGTTCTATGGTTTCTCGTATCAATAAACTTGGTTTATTTCCTTGCTTTTGTTTTTAGCATGAAGGCTTCATACAAATTGGGAATAACAGCAGGCAAGCGAACGAGAATTAATTCCCATATGTTTTAGTGGAAGAACATATCTGACCTGCAAAATGCAACAATATTTGGCAAACAATAAACACCCAGTGGCATATATACATCGTATATATTGTCGTATTGTTTGCCACAACATTTTTCTAATGAAAATTTTGTAGGGGCATTCGAGCTCTAAATTAATGGCCTTAACATCATTTACACAATCAAAGTAATCAACTAATGTCATTACACCATGTCATCATGACTTATAATCATAATACATCTTATAAAATGAATTAGAGTTCCAATGTTCAGTCTAATTACAGGCATAACTCGGTGGGGACATCAAAGTGAGGCCCTATATAGGCTCAACCTAACCAGGTGGGGACATCAAAGTGAGGCCCTATACAGGCTCCTGACCGAGGATTCGACCTCAGAACCTCATTTGAGCAAACAACGACACTCATCCACTTGAGTTAACCCATCGAGCTTTATAGCATGTTGTTATTTTACCATATCAATTAATAACTTTACATCGGTTCATCGTGACTCATAACAATAACACATATTATTGGTTCGTCATGACTCGTAACAATAAAACATATTATCTAATGAGTCAAAGTTCTGAATTATTGCTTCAACGTTTGGAAGATCGGGAGTAGTCCCACATGTCCTTTCGCATTCACCGTGTAGAGAGCCAAACTTTTACCACGGTATCAAGCCCTTTACCGTACAAGTATCTAAATATAAGGGGCTTCCTGCTAGGGATCGACTCACTAAGGCAGCTTACTTCGTAAGTAGGGAAGGATCGAGTTCTGCTTGGTTGGTTATGGTCCTGACCTAAGTCACATGGTTTGGGTTCGAGTTTGGGTTCGACAACGATTAGGTGTGATTCGAGTTCGAATTTTTCAATAAGGTTTGGATGAGGTTCGACTTTAGGTTCGGCTATATATATTGACCCTAATGAAACCTCATCCCAAACCTCAATAAAATTCTCCCTCAAATTCGTCCTAAGGTTCGAATTCGGGCATGCATTCAAGTTCGTTCAGGTTCGGCATTAAGTTCATTCACGTTCAGCATTAGGTTCGACGAACCTTCAGGTTTGTCGAATTTCGAACCTCAAGCTTTAGGTTCGGTGAACCATGTGACTTAGGTACTGACCGGCTTCCCTTCACGGAGGTCTAGTTGGTAAGGGTGGGATCTTGTAATAGGCTAAAAGGAAGTGGAGGTTCCACCCATCGAGAGTTTGTGTGACTAAAAGGAAGAAAGTTGGGGATTGGGTTGTGTCAACAGGAATCAATGTGGTCTTCCCTCCCTTCACAGAGCTCGAAAATCACCAAAAGGAGAGCCCTTCGTGTATGGATGGATCACTTATCTCTTGAAGAGCTGCTAATATTTGTAAGTCATTCACAAAAACAAGTTTTGTTTTGTTTTGTTTTTTCCTCTTTGACAACTCAGTCAAAGGACCGACAAGCATCAACATCAACTCAATCACTAGTCGACATCAACTCCATCACCATGAAGACAAATGCATGGTTGAGCACCATCACCAATGGTAACTTCTCCAAGCTGGTATATATTTTTGAAATTTGTCAAAGAATTGTTCATGCAATAATAAAAGATTTAGTGCATATTAGTGCATAATCTCCTCTGACTTTCCATGGCTAAAACATGTAATTACAAGATAAAAAAGATTTCTTATTAGTCTCTTGCATAGATTTGTTGCTACCAGAGTTCAGAGATTTATTTCTATTGTATAGATAATATTTTGGATTTCAAGATTTATTCCCACTGCAATAAACATAATAGTTGCACAGATTTATTTCTACCGCAATATACATTATAGTTGCACATATTTATTTCTACTACAAATGGATAATATGTAAGATTTTACAAAAAAAAAAAAAAATTAAATAAAAAAGGGGTGGAACCTGTTATATTATCAAAAAGGAGTATACAGTGACTGGTGATGACGCCAGATGTCCCGCCTGAGCAGGAAACTAGGACAATTGGGTTTCCCGTGCCAGGTGCAGGTCTATTATCAAAATATACATATGGGTGCCCTGCCCGAGGGAAACCAGGGCTGTTATGCTAACATGTTTCAAAAAAGAGACCATATCTAGACTTAAGGAAACTGAAGATTCTAACTAAACTGAGACAACAGAGATACTTCTAACCAGAAGCGTCGATGAGTCTATTTGCTCGTGCTCGTCCGTTCTTGCCTCTTCTGACGCCAGCCTGCTGGAAGCGAGTACGCCTGCGCGCACGTTGGGCACTGCCGCTTCGGAAGGTTCTTGGAGTGGGCTGCAAAGAGCATGTCCAGCCTTTGGTCCATTCTGGCGAGACGAAAAGCTAGGTCGTCCATCAGACCTCGGAGCTCGAAAATGACTGGTAGGTGCCATAGTTCAGAGAAGGAAGGTTGGTCCATTCCTCCACTGCCGTCGGAAGCCCGTGTGTTGAAGTCCCTCGTTGCGCGTGCGCTGGAGTCCCCCGCTGGTTGGGTCAGAAGTTCTGCTAGCTCCACCATCCCTGTGGTGTCGTCGGGAGGGGCTTCCTCCTCCAAAATGCAGGGTGGGAAGAGGTCCTCCGTGCTAGCGGCGCTGGGGTTCCCCAGGGTGGCTTCGAGCGGTGGCTTGCTATCCTCTACTCGTGAGATAAGAGGGTGGCTCTACATAGCCTCCTCCAAGCTGATTTCCTCTGCAATTGCCATTGGAGGCGACCAAGGTCGTCGTTTGCGTCGGGTGGACGCTAATGCAAGTGCTCGCTCAAAGTTTTGTATGCGCTTGCGCCGGGATTCAGCTCTGTACCAGGCGGCCCCTCGGTGCGATTTCCCTCTGAGCCTGGGCATGGTGGAGACTCTGGGAGGAGTCTGAATTGGTGGAGGTCGAAATTGCAGCTTGGCCGCTCCTTTCTCGAATTTTGACAGAGGTCGGAATTGCAACTCGGACAGAGTGAACGCTGCGCGGGGCCAATGCAACTCTACCCGAGCCATTACCACGATAAAACACCAAACTGTCGTGACCGCCAAGGCCATTAGCGCTGGGTGGTTAGTGCTCTGTCGACTGGTACCTCTCCCTCGCACGAGAGGGCTCATCAACTGGAGGTGGCTGGTGCAGGCCATGGCCTAATTAATAGTCGGAGGGCGCTCGCCGGTTGATGCCATAAATGGGCATCCCGGCGGCCTCCCGCGTGTCCGCTGATGCTCACGTGTCATCCCATCCGGGGGTACGATTTTACAATTTATTTCCACTGTAAAATACATAATATTTACCTGTGCACATGGAGCGAGATCTACCAAAGACGCAGGCAACCTTAGACCCATGAGATCTACCAGAGACGCAGTCAACCTTAGACGCATGAGGCAAAATTGTTCTGGTGGTGGCACATATTTACCTGCATAGGGAGCTAGATCTACCGGAGATGTAGGCAGAGATGCAAGCAACCTTGGAGCAAGATCTGCCAAAGACGCAGGCAGCCTTAGACCCACTAAGCAGAATTGTTCTTGTACTGATGGTGGAATCTAGGGTGTCATTTGTATATGGGCATGCAAATGGCCAAACCGAGCCATTGACTCCAATGTCAGGCCTAGCCATCGATTGTACTAACAAGTTCCATCGACTACAGTGTCCAACGATCGATTGCACTAATAAGTTCGACTACAGGAAAGTGATGTCATTGATGCCACAATTAAAGAAGTCGTGGCACTAATAGCAAAAATTGTGCATGAAATATGTCAACAGTAATTGTGCATACTATACATGTATAATCACAAATTTATTTAATTGTGTATTATTTAAATCAATTTTTTTTTTTGTGACAAATAGAGAGAAAAAAAAAAATAAGAAAAAATAAAAATCTTACACAACCGGGACTATTAAATCCCATCACAATTTTTAAGCCAGTTAAAAATTCAAATTATGAAATTCAAAAATGTGAAAAAAAAAAAATATTTTTGAAAAAACAAAATTTAATAAATAATTTTTCAAAACTTTGAACAAAAGTCAACACAAGGGCTAAATTAATAGAAATTCAAGATGCATTTGATTGCTATAGTCCCTGCGGGGCAGGGACTAATAATAGTGTGTGATCGAAGAGGGCCGTGTCTCATTTGTAATTAATTTGGAAGGCGAGCATTACTCCTCCCCTTTGATTTTGGTGAAAGAAATAAAAGTGAAACATGCAATTGTATCAGCAATACCATTATTGAGATGTTATTGTAGGGTCTCTGCATTTAGTGTTATATCTTGACATGAGTTGTCAGCTCCATTACATCAATGTCGCCACATTACCGTTAGGGGCATATGTGTGTCATTTTGTATATGGATACTAAGTATTTGAATCCACAAAATCATTATTAAGAGTTTTATATCGCCACATTACCGTTAGGGATATATGTGTGTCATTTTGTATATGGCGACTAACTATTTGAATCCACAAAATCATTATAAAGAGTTTTATATGGTTACTTTCAGTTTAATAATTTTGAATAATTTTAGATGGATTAAATATTGTTTTAACAATTAAATTTCAAACATTAACAATTAATATTAAAAAATCAAATTATAATAGTAGTTTTAATATTGTAAAATTGAGTTGTAATAGAGGCATTAAAAGGTGTTGAATCTATATTTTTTATTAAAATTCAAAATGATAATTTTAATAAAGAATTTGTTATCGATTTTAGTGATACAAACTAGAAAAAGGATAAAATCTTAAAAATTGTAGTCTTATTTTCAAAGAATCATTATATTTTAGTTTGATTTTGGGGATCTTAATTTTACTACTTTATGTAGGGAAGTGTTGGGGAGTTCATGCTAAAATAGACTCTCAACAATCATATTTTAATTAGTTGATACAAGAAGAAGGGCTAGTGGATATCGAGCCTATTAAAGTGATTTTTACTTGGAGAAATGGTAGAGGAGGTCCTGAGTACATAGCTAAGTGGTTGGATCGATTTTTAATCTCGGAGGACCTTGTGCAATCAAGGCTAAGGTATAGATCTAAGGTTTGTAACATCAAAATCTCTGATCATATGCCGGTGGTTTTTCTTCTAGAACGGGACCATTTTAAAATTAGATTTTCTTTCAAGTTCAACTCAATATGGTTGAAAGATCCAGAGTTTGACTTATTAGTTCGGTCCAAGTGGAATGGATTGTTGGGAGGGGAGATATTAAGTCTGATGGATGCTCTGGTCAAGAAACTAAAGATACTTAAGGCACTGGTACTTATTTGGGAAAAAGAAAGGAAGAGGGAGGCAAATATAGAATTGACTAAACTTGAAAGGGAACTGGATTCATTATATTCCATTCATCCTGAGGGGCTTGAGAAGGAGGAGGACAAAGTGCTCTTGGCAAAAAAGGAACAAAGAAAGATGGTCTTGTTGAGACAGGAAGAGGAAACTTGGAGGCAACAAAGCAGAATTAATTAGTTGGCCTCGGGTGATTTGAATACTAAGTTTTTTCACACTTATGCAAATGCCAGGAAACAGACTAACACCATATGGGGGGTTACTAAGGAAGATGGTACCGAGATCTCTAGTGAACAAGCATTGCATTTAGAAGCAATTCATTTCCTCCAGAACCTGTAAAGGGCACAGTCTAATCTAGTCATTACTAATCAACTAGAAGTATTAAAGAATTATCCAAGGATGTTCTCAAAGGAAGACAATCATGAATTGTTTGAACCAGCCACAACAAATCAAATTCTGACAATTCCTAAAGGTTTTAAAGCATCAAAAAGTCCTAGCCCGGATGGATGGACAGTGGAAATTTTCTTGGCTTTTTTTTATTGAGTGGGGGATGAGATTGTAGAGTTGATGGAAGAATCTAGAAAGAATGGTAGGGTGTCTGGAGCACTGAATGCTACCTTTCTGGCTCTTATTCCAAAGAGTGAGACTCCTAGTTCTTTCAGCGACTTCAGACCTATAGATTTTTGCAACCTGGTCTATAAGATTATCACCAAACTTATTGCCAAAATAATAAATTTCATCCCGTCTTTTGGGGTCTCAAAGGAACAATTTGGTTTTCTCAAGGGAAGGCAGATTACTAATGCAATTGGAATTGTACAGGAAGTCCTGCATAGTATGAAGATTAAAAATAAAAAAGCTTTGGTGTTAAAGCTTGATTTGGTAAAGGCATATAACAAAGTAGACTGGGGTTTCTTAAGACTGGTACTTCTACAGGTGGGTTTGGGCATTGAAGTAACTAATTGGATCATGGGGTGTGTAACTTCAACAAACTTTGATGTGTTGATAAATGGAAAGCCTACTACTTTCTTTAAAAGTTCAAGGGGTTTAAGACAAGGGTGCCCCATGTCCCCGTTGTTGTTTCTACTTGTTGTAGAAGGGCTAAGCAGAACTATAGAGGAGAAGGTAAGGGAAAAGAAATTGGAAGGTATACCAGTGGCTAGAGGGATATTTATCACACACATAATGTTTGTTGATGATGTTATATTGTTTGGAAATGGGAATATTGTTGAGTGGGAATTCTTTAAGGAGATCCTGGGACTCTTTTGCAAAGCAACAAGTATGGCTTTTAGCCCACAGACATCGCTATTTCTAGAAGCCGGTTGGACAGTAGATGAATTAACTCTGCTAAAATTGTTTTTTCCCTTTGAAGTAAATTCAGTAGATACAGGTTTTAAGTATTTGAGGTGTTTTCTGAAACCTAATTGCTATTTAAAATCTGATTGGTTGTGGCTGGTGAAAAAATTTGAAAAAAGGATTGCAAATTGGAGTCATGGATGGTTAAGACTAGGGGGTAGAGTTACTTTAGTCAAAGTTGTACTTGAGAGTATCCCTATTTATTGGTTGTCTTTAGCAAAAATACCAAAAGTATTTTAAACACTATCAGAAAAAGAATGTTTAGTTTCTTGTGCAGTAGGAAAAAGACAAAAGAAGGGATTCATCTGACAAGATGGAATAAAATTTCTAAACCAAAGAAGTTAGGGGGGTGGGGGATTAAAAATATCTTTACGTTTGGCAAAGAACTAGCAGCAAAAAGTTTATGGAGATGTCTTATGGTTCATGGTCTTTGGCATGAGGTGATACTTAAAAAGTATCTTAGGAAGAAATCTGTGATGGCTTGGTTTAGGGAAGGAGGAAAAAATTGGAATGGCATTTCAAACATTTGGAGGGCACTTACCTCATCCTTGTCCATAATAACATATTGGTTGGATTGGAAGTCTCGTAATGGTAGAGACATCAGAATTGGGGTTGATCTTATGATTGGGTCACACACTTATTATAAGTTATCAAGGGATCTTATACTAGCCTTAAAGTCTCAAGGTATAGAATTCCTTGCTCAAGCAGGGTTTCAGGGGGCAGCTAGCACAAGGCTACCAAGGTGGAAAAAGGCAAGGGATCTAGGATTGGAAGGAAATCTTATAGATGAATGGAATAACTATGTCAAAGGTTTAGTGGGATCGGGATTTGAGTTGAAAAATGAAAAAGATTTATTATTATGGTCCTGGGATACTAAAGGAGGAAAAGTAACAACAAAGCAAGATTATGAAGCCAAGTTGGAGGAGGCAGTATTAGTGGAACCAGTCTTCTGGTATAGTGAACTTTGGAACTGGCATTTACCTTTAAAAATCAAACTTTTTATGTGGCTTTTATTTGAACATAAAACTCTTACTTGGGAGAATTTATATAAAAGAGGTATCTTAGGGCCAAGTAGGTGTGTTTTATGTGGGACACGAGAGGAGAACTTGAAACACCTTTTTGTGGATTGTATATTCACTAAAAACATTTGGGCTACCATATTATTGGAATTAAAAATTGATAGTGTTTGGGAAGGTGAGTAGGTTGATGTTTGTTGTGAAAACTGGATTAAGAAAAAGGAGAATTGTAAAGAGGTTCTTGGGTTCATTTGTTGGGAGGTGTGGAAACATATAAATTTAGCTATATTTGAATATCATCCAATAAATAGAGTTACTGTGTGCAATAGGATACTTCGAGATTTGGGTGAAGTTACAGTTTCTAAATGTACAAAGGTTAGTAGGATTGAGAGGTTGCCTTTTCTAGTTGGGGATTGGCCTGTGGGTTTCTTTGATGGTGCTTCACAAGAGAGGGGTACAAAGTGTGGTGCGAGAGCAGTGATTAAATGTCCAGTCCTTGGCACTTTCAGGATTAAAATGAACTGTGGCAGTGGTACTAATACCAGAGGTGAACTACTTGCTTTGTGGTGTTTATTGTATTTTTATTTTCACAAAAAAATATTAAAGTTAAATCTGGTTGGGGACTCTAAAGTAATTATTGATTGGTTTTCTAACAAAAATGATTTACAAGTGGTCTCTCTTTTGCCTTGGATGGCAAGAATTAGAGTGTTGAGCCAGAATTTCAGTCAACTTAGATCCAAACATATCTATAGAGCTTACAATCAGGAAGTGGATCAACTCTCAAAAGAAGCATTACTTCTTGATGAGGATGGTATCTACTTTGTTTGAGGTGTTGAAGGAGATTCAACGATTTTTGAAAGAATAGAAATCATCTAAGAGTGTAAAAAGGCTAAGAAAAAGATGTTGATCTTTTTGGTTTTTTGATTGTTGGAACTACACTTTTGGCGGATTTATACTAGAGAGAACATTGCTAAAAGCTATAGTTTTTGATGAAATATGTATAATTAGTTTATAAATTCTATGATGCTGAAGGACATGGCAAAATAGCTCTTTTTGGAACTTCTTTATTGTAACAGAAACTGTTATATTCTACTAATATATGTTTTTTTTAGTGAGAAAGAATCACCATCTCTATTAAAATTGTGAACTATTATTTTATATTTCTATTATGCATTTACATTATAATTTTGAGTTTGTAAAATTTAGAGTTTAAATATATTTGTGTATTTGAGTATGTAGACTTTCACAATTCTTTGTAATTCAAATATAAATTTCTAGATTTTAACTCTACAAAAGTTAATGTTTCAAGTGGACACTTCATCCATCATCAAGAATCTAAATTAAATTAAATAGTGTTAAAAATAGATAAGCATTACTATATATATATATATATATATATATATATATATAACTTTTTAGTAATGCTTATCTCTTTTTAACACTAAGTTACAAATAGAGGATTGGATCCAGAAGCCCTTAAAAAATCTCAAATTTCATCAATCATTTGGAAGAAGTTCTCTCATCTTTTCACGTAATTGGCAACTAGTTGGTTTGGAGAATTGGGAAGGGGGATAAAGTTCTTATAGGCTTAGACCCCTGGATTGGTTGTAATGAAGCACACAAACTCATAGACCACCCGATTCTTGAGCTAAAAAGCAAGGGTTATCAAACTTTAATGCAAATTGCTCAAGAAACTAGTGACAAAGGGAAATAACTTTGGTTAACATGGAGAGATATCGACCTTAGAGAAGATGATGTAGACACATGGGAAAAATACACTCGGAACCCGTGACAATGTTTTGTAAAACTAAAAGAGGAACATGATAGAATTGTCTGGTCTCTAAACACCATTGGAAATTATGAGCCGAAAATAGGGTATAAAACTCTAGCACAAGTTGACAATGATGCACCATAGATCTGGTGGTAGAAAAAGCTTTTGAAGTTTAAATGCCCAGCAAAAGTTAAATTATTCATGTGACTCCTTTTAAATAATAAAACCCTTATGTGGGACATCCTTTAGAAAAGAAACTTTGAGGGGCCTCGAAAATGTTGCTTGTATATGCTAAATTCATAAACAAACTCCCATCTGATGTTGACATGTAATTTCGCCAAGGAGGTATGGTTGGCAACGGAAAGAGTAATAGATTTGAAAAATGCTTTGAGAGGAACTACCATTGAGGAAGCTCATGTTTAAACAATGAAACCTTGAGGTGCAGATCTCTTCCTCTTACCATCGCATGGGGAATTTGGTTAGCCAAAAATATAAAGTTGCTTGTGGATAAACATATTATACCATTACAATATGTCTTGCAAAGTCTAAACATCCTCTATGTTTTCCCACTGAAGAAATGTCCTCACTTTCCAAAACATATCCCTCAATAAACTATAAAAAAGGAAATGTCTTGGGCATATTTTGAAGGGGGCTCCCAGGGAAATCCCCCTAGAGGTGGAGCAAGAGGAATCCTTCATCTCTCTAATAGTGACAATATCTCAATATCTCTTTTTCTATTGGTATTGGCAATTAAACAAGCAACTATTGTGAATTATTGGCACTCAAACTCGTGTTATTGTTGGCTCTAGAAAATGGAATTTCCCACATACAAATCTATGGTGATTCCCTACTGGTCATACAATTGATGAAAGCAGGTTTCTCTTTGCAGAACCTCATATTGCAACCTTTATTTCAAGATATTATGAGCAGCAAATCGACCTTCTCTCACATCACTTTTGAACATGTCTACAGTAACAGGAACAAGTTGACCAATTATCAAAATCTAGACTTACCTTAGGAAGAGGAAATTCAAAAATTTATAAGAATGCTCAAGCTCACACCTCATAATATATACATGACCCCTCGTTTTAACTATGATGTATTATTTTGGTCAAAAAATGTTTTTGCGTTTCTATTATAAGGACTATCTATAGTTTTGATGCAACCATATACCGTCAAAGTGAAGGATGTTCTTTTTTTATTATTATTTAAAGACGAATCATGTCAAAAATAGATCTCTCTTTTAAAATTGTATAGTCACATCTTTGTGTTTTGAGGAGACTCGTTATTCAATTAAAAACAATTCACTGAATCACAATTATATCCACTTCAAAGACAGATTATGAGATAGTGGATGTGTATGCCAAATCTGATGTGTAAGATAAACAACATTAACAACTTCATATTTGTATTAAGTCTATCATTCGACAAATAAAATTCACAAGAGGTTAGAACCACTCTAAGCTACTTTAAGGCACAAAGAGTGATGGCATTTAGCATTAATTAAAGGTCCAATGTGTGCTTGTAAACAACACTTGATTATATATATGCTAAGAGAGGACAAAATTATGGTTGTCCTTTCACTTCTAAAACTGATTTATGAATAAAAACACAGAAATTTCAAATTTGGGTCATGAAACTACCATCCAAGAGAGAGATTAAGCACAAAGAACAAGATGTATTGGATGTTTCCACTTGAGCAATAGATATTATATACAACAACAACCAAACAAGTGTTAAAGACAAGTTCTAAAGATATATAAACATTAACTAAGCAAGAACTTGTAAAATGGATGATGAATCCCCCTAAGGTTTCACAAGTTAGCACTTGAAATTCACCAAATCAATCTGTAAGAAAATAACAAACAATTATAAGCACATTAGAGATTAAGATCACCTCTAGATATGTAAGATAAGCTTGGTAAACACTCTATAAATGAAATAGAGGCTAGGAGTGAGAAAGAAAACACCTTGAAGCACCAAACCCTAGCCTTAGGGTTTCACCAAATCTGATTTTTAATGTTGCAATTTAATTTCCAGATTTGAGAATCACCTTAAACCAGCCCACGCAATGTTAGATAACACCTTAAAGCTCAATCCAATAGGGTCGATTTGTCTCCTTAATGTTAGAGATCATTACGAAAGATGGTTAGTGTTAGGGGAAGATCATTACTAAAGATGGTTTGTGGAGAACCTTTATAAAACATAAGTATATAAGGCTAGGGAATTTTGTTCAATGGATCATAAATCCAAGAAAAAACATAAAAATGTATCAACCATTGGAAGGCTTCAATACGAGTCTTTGCAATGATTGGATAACATTTGACATGGAATGTTGGTAATGGTGAGTAGGCGAGCATAGGAGTTGATTATGTTTTAAGTTATGGTGAAAAGGTAAGCTAGCTAGAAAATTGATTGTTTTTCTTCAAGAAAAAGGATTTGTATTCCCAATCAATAAATAAACATTAGGCACTAATTATATTTAAGTTTAAAAAATTAGTTTAATATATCAACAATTATTTGATTTATATTTTTTGGATTAGGCACATCAATGTATACTAATAAATTTATTAGAGATATCATTTATGTATTTCACAAAACATTTTTTAAGTTTTATAATATTTTTCTTAAAATAAAAAGAATAATTAAATTTGATTTATTAGAGATTTAATTTATGAATTTCACAAAACAGATAAAACTATATAAAACATGTTACATTCTAAATTAAAAAGAAATTTGGAAAAATATAAAAAGAATAAATATATATGTTTGAGGTGTCTCAAAGTTTTATACGAAAAGAAAGATTTATCATATTTAAAATTTAAAGTTAATAAAAAAATCAAACAATATTAAGGAAAATTTAAAAATAACATAGAGCTATATAAAATATTAAAATGAAATTTGGAAAAATATAAAAAAATAAATATATATGTTTGAGGTATGTCAAAGTTTTATACGAAAAGATTGATCATATTTAAAATTTGAAGTTAATAAAAAGGGAATACTCTCTTAGAGTGAATTTCTACTAATTTTGAATTATAAAAAAATAAAAAATAATATTTAATAGCTTTAAAAATTCTATGATTTATGTGTTTTTTTAAATTTATTTTAATACTGTATGATTTATGTGTTTTTTTAAATTTATTTTAATATTGTAGTAGTAAGAAAAGAAACTTACAAATAAATTTAGAAGTATATAATATTTTTTCAATTTAATTAAAAAATTAATATAATATATATACATATTCGTAAAAATATATATATATTTATGAAAAAAATAAAGATATGCAGGAAAAAGAAAATAAATATATTTTTATGAAAAAAAAATTATTATATATACATATGTTGTAGTAAAGTATGTGATGATTGATTTTTTATATTTAATTAATGAAAAAAATTGAAATTATTAGAAAATTTGTTAAATGTACTTGATCATAAAATCATTTTCACTTAAAATAAAATAATAATAATATTCATTAAAAATTCATTATTATTATTAACAAAATGTAAATAAAGTCATGCATGGTTAATAATTAAATGTGTTGAGAAGCCTCGTTCGGGTGAGAAAAAATGTTATGTAAATATCAAAGCTTAAAACTCAAAGTCTGCATTATGGCTATCAGTCAGGCCTACTTGATAACAAGTAGGCAACCAATCATTTGTAACATGAGTTGTGTATCTTTGTTTATATTCTAATACATTGTGATAGCTTACAAAAACAAAAAACAAAAAATTAAATGCGTTGAGAGATGCTCCACAATTTAGTATGGGAGAGATGTTGTCACGTAGATACATAACGTTACATCAAAAAAAATTTAAAAAAAATGCAAGTCGACTGAATTACACTTTGAATAATTACATGTAAGTGGACTCCATCACATAGTACACACACATATCAAGAATACAATTATCCATCCCAAAACTCAAAATTGGGAGCAAACAAATTGAGAGAATTGCCTTATCCAAACAACGAAGGGGAAATGAGCAATGTTTCTTATAGATCTGTCAAATTGAGGGAATAGCATGATCAAAATAGTGAAGGAGCACTAAGCGAACAAACCAGCAGAGTTGTGAACATAGTTTTCAGAAGTTGTCGAAGCATTTAAAATCATTTATGAAGCTTGGACCTGGAATTTTATAGTAGTTATATATATGTTTCTCCTATGAGCTTATGCATGTTAGTTAAAAAACACTGTACTAACAATGTTAATGGTAGGAGGTTCATATGCAAGCTTTTATATTTGAAAATTTGTTCTTTTTCCACAAGAATGGGCTTAGCCAGAACAACCTTCTCATTATATAACTCCACATGCACACTCTTGGCATTGTAATACTTACAAGTATTTTTCACTTGAATTTGTAGTCATTCTTTTTCTATACGCTTCCAATTCAACAATATGTCCCCAAATCACACTCGCTATCTTTCTAAACCACAAATTGATTAACGTTTTTGGACACAATAGCATCGTCTGAAATCACACAGAAAGTTCACATTATCATGAGCATGATTTTAATGATTAAGTTTTGATATATACAATTGATCACTAACCAACAATGTTTTCTACAATGAATTACAAAACATAAATCAACCTACAATGCAATCCAAAATCTCTTTACCTAATAGTTATATTGTGTGCACAAGCAATTTCCAGCTACTAAAAAAAACAAAAAGATAACCAGTTCAAGTTGAGGTTTCATATCACCACCTCCAAATCCCATCTCTAGTCTTTGGATTTATATTAAATCTCTCTTTGTATCATATTATGACTTTATGCCATTATGCACCAAGCAATTCTCAGCGATAAGAAAAAACAAAAAAAAAACAAGTTCAAGTTGAGGTTTCATATCACCACCTCCAAATCCCATCTCTAGTGTTTGGATTTATATAAATCTCTCTATGTGTCATATTATGACATTATGCCATCCAATAGTACATCTCAAATCTACTTAAGGCTCTTCTTTAAATATATGTTTACACCTTTTCCCCCTTGTTCTTTAAGTTGAAAAGGTTAATTTGTTTTTAGGGTTTTTCTATGTAAATAGGAATTTGTTCCTATTTGTGGATTATAATTATTTAAACAGTGATGAACTATTTTAAATTAATAAGTTTTGCCTTTTTCTTCCTTAAATATGAATCTCAAAATTTGAGCATGTTAAAAGACTATTAAATTGATAATTTAAATATCTTCAATATTAAATAAGATTTTTCTAACAATTTTATATATCAACTTAGATCAATATTAACCTCGGATTTATCAAGAGATGAGAGGGATCAAATCTCTTGAGGTGCAAACTTCTTTTAGAGTGCAAAGATGGATTATTAAACTTCTTTTTACTCCAACGAATCATAAGCACTCCAATGGAAAGATGGATTATTACATAATTTTACAAGTTGATTTAGCTGCAAAAGATCCCTTGATTAAAAAAAGGTATAGAAAATTGGATCTAGAGTTACATCCTTATAAGAACAATTGCATAGGAGCTATTGAAGCATTTAAAATCAATTCTGAAACTTTGGGTCATCTAACGAATAAGTGCAAGAGAGAAATGTATGATCGAGAGAGAAACTAATGACCAAACATTTCAGCCAGTACAAGACAAGAAAAGGACAATATGATCGTGAAGGGAAGAAAATCTAGCAATACCCCTGCTAATAGAGGAGAAGCGTGTGTGTATAGAAGAGAAGAAGATGAGAACATGACGAGGAAGGGAAGCAAATCCATCAACATTCTAACTAATGGAAGAGAGGTATGTGCATATAGAAAACAAGAAGAGGAGAGCACGATCAGGAAGGGAAGCAAATGCGGTGACATTCCTGTTCATAGATAGACAATTGCAAAATATTTTAAGAAGTTCTTTTCGTGTAATTATATTAACTAGATGCATTGATTTCAATGTACATGTCAATTTTTAATACCAATGTAAAGATTTGATTGATTAAAGTGGGGTGACATATCATGTAGGTTGATATAGATTGAAGTACATGCATTCATTTCAGTGTAATTAGATTAATAGGATGCATAGATTTCAGTGTATGTAAATTTTAGATTGACTTTAATTGTATATTGTGGTATTTATATGAATTAATGCATTGATTTATGTGTGCATGCATTGTTTTTATTGTTTCAACATTAGATTTGGTGTGTGTTGCATTGATTTCAATATTTATTTTCTTTCATACAAGACTACAATTACAATCGTGTTATAGTAATTCAAGTTACCATGTCCTCTCATAATTACTAAATGGATGATGTGCATGTTGAGGATGTAAGAAGACAAACACATGAACATGGTAGGCAACAAAGAGATAAGTTAGAACAAATGAGTGATGAACATTCTGACTAGTACGAAACAAGAAGAGGACAATATGATCACGAAAGGAAGCAAATCCAACAACACTCCTGCTAATAGAGGAGAAGCATGTGCATATAGAAGAGAAGAAGATGAGAACACAACCAGGAAGGGAAGCAAATCCATCAACATTCCAGCTAATAGATGAGAGGCATGTACATATAAAAAACAAGAAGAGGAGAACACGATCAAGAAGGAAAGCAAAAGTGACAACATTCCTGCTCATAGATAGTAAATCGCAAAATATTTTAAGAAGTTGTTTTCATGTAATTATATAAACTAGATGCATTGATTTCAGTGTACATGTCAAATTCTAATCCATAGGTAGAGATTTGATTGACTAAAATAGAATGGCATATCATCTAGGTTAATATAAGTTGAAGTAGATGCATTAATTTCAATGTAATTAAATTAACGGGATGGATAGATTTCAGTGTATGCCAATTTTAGATTGACTTTAATTGTATATTGTGGTATTTACATGAACTACATGTGTAACGTCCCCGACCATCAACCCCATGGTCGGGCCAACATTACTACGCGGAAAAACACTATTGTAACATATTATGCATTCTTATGAAATGCAATTTCTTAGTTACAGTTAAACACAACGTAAGCACATTAATATCGTTAGCATACATAATCCACGACATTAACAATAATTCACGAATACAGCGGAATACATGTAAACATTGCTAGAATCACAGACATGCATATTTAATTGAAATTATACGCATGTATATACTTATCTTTTAGACTGGATGTAATTCACCAACTGCGTGTAGACCTCCCACGAACCTCCCAACCTTAGATCACGCTACTCATCACTCTCAGCAGTAGGTCACCCCCGAGTTGGGACTAAGCTCCACCAGGTAGGGATTCCTAGGCTAGGCAAGGAATACAGGAAGACACACAGTCACAAGAGAAGGATCCTCTCCCAGGAGCCACTTATGCCCACTACCCACAAACTCTCATTCCCCACATGTCTATCCCACCCCAGGAGTATACACCTTCACTGTCACCAAGACAGTCCATTGGTTGCTAACCTCCCTTCCCTTGGGCTTCAGCAACAGACCGAACCAGAAGTCTCTGAGCTCTGTGGTAGCTACAGGACTCCTTCCAGGAGTTCTCACTTCCTCTGTGCACTCTCTCACCTGGAGAGAGTCGCTCACAGACTGGCTAACCTGCCTCTTCAACAACAATCACCTCCCTCACACTGGCCAGCAAGCCACACGCAGTCCAACACTGCGTGGCCACAACAATTAATTGGGAAAAAGGGTATGGACACCCAAAACGGAAACGATCAGTGCTAAAGCATAGCGCGACTCTCTCTGGTTTCAGAGATGCGTAAGGTGTATAGAGGTTCAATCACAGAGGCCAAACGCGTACAGATGGAAGATGGAGGAATTGGAAGGTCAAACCCCAGATTCAGGTGATGGTTGGAGAAATGCCCACCCCCCTCCTACGCAATAGTCAACGGAATGGAAAGAGAACCCCCCTCCTACGCAATAGTCGACGGAATGGAAAGAGAACCCCCAACACGGCTCATTTCCTGGGTTAAATCGCATGCGCCTGGGTCGATACATGTCGCCCATGAACCTGCATGCATCCCTCCCCATGAACTTAGGACAAAACATAGATTTCACATGGCTTTTGGGATAATATTAAAATATTATTCCCAAGGACTTAAGCCCCTAGGATCCACACTTAGCCTCTCTTTCCAACCTTCCAGCCCCCAATCCCTTACCCAGGTTTTGTGGAA
>ML786626.1:289615-322774 GCA_009831015.1 Picea engelmannii
AGGAAGTCTCAGAGCCCTGTAGCTACAACTGTCCACCTTGGGAAAAAAATTCCCAACAGTTCTCTGACCTGGAGAAAATGCTTACGGGCCTGAGAACCCTCTTCTTTGAAAAACACGGGCTTGACAACCCGCTTATTTGACAAACACGGGCCAAACATTTTGCTTCTTTGATAGCACACATGCCTTCCCAAGTATAGGGTTATGTGATGGCAACAAGTTACAACTAGATACAGATGCCTTCCAGAGGAAAGTTGGTCTACCTAATGAAGGAATGAGCGAAAAATCCCCCAAATACACTAAGGCCCAACAATATATTTGCATGATTATAACTGGACACTTTTCACGTTAAGAGATAACTTAGCTCCACTTGGTGACTCGTTCTCATTCCTTGGGAACTTAAGATAAATACATATCCCATAATTATACTTTTGGAAATATTATTAAAATATTCCCTTTAAGCTTCACACCCCTTTCCCAGTCTAGTTGAGTTTTAAGCTCCCCATCTCTTTTCGTCTGATTGGTCTGCGCGCAGTGATATGTTTTATTAATATCTGATTGCAATTACATTTTACAAAAATAGGTGCATTGGTCTTTGTCACAATCCAGGTTATACAGGCCTAATAACCCCACAGGCCCTCTAGCCTCAATATACATATATACAAAGGCTCTTCGGCCCCAAAATATATTGGCTACATATATGGTCTTGTGCGCACTTTGAAGCTATCCTCACGCACTTACCCATGTATGTGCAAAGCTATGAAACGACGCACACTCTTCCCTTGGTTAGTGTGCATAACAATCCTCGTGCACTTATTCAGGTGCACGCAAAGTTATGAAATGGGAGCACACTCTTTCCTTCATTTGCGCGCTTAACTGTACCCAAAACGTGTGCGCCACGACTCACCAACCTATATATACAATTACATTTACATTACAATTGGGGTTCATCCTAGGGGTATTACAATGTGTGTGTGATTCTATTTAAGAATTAATGGAGCATGTGTTTACGATGTTCTCAATTAATCCATGCTTGAATTAATCTATCTCATTATAATATTACACTCAAGCATGCATCTATAATAGATTGGGCTTCTTCTAGAGGCTAGATCTATTTTTAAATTGTGAATTGGGTTGGATAATGGCGCCAAATATTTAATTGGGTTCGAGTGAACTCATTATTAGTTGGGAAAGCATGGATTAGTATGCCACATAATGTTAGGAAATGAACACAAAAATAAATGAAAAAAAAAAAAACACATCCTAAGAAAGTAAAGAGTGCTTATACCATGAAATAAATAAATACATTTAACAATGATCCTACATTCAAAACCATGATAAAAACCCACAATAGGGCTGGAAATTTGTTAAAGAACAAAGTTGTAATCTAACAACCCCATGGATGTAACAAAAACATACCAGGAAAGAGCTACTCTATAGAGGCTTCCATGATGAATAAATGATCCTTTATATGAATAAGCTTCCTCCACATTAAGTGTTTGACCTGCCACGAGCAACACCTCCTATAGAGCAATATGTGTTACCACAATTAACTCTTCCATTGTTGCATGAAACTAAAAACAGGTAGATTTAATGACCTTTTCCAAAGTATGATGGCTTCCCTCTTCCATCATCCTTTGAATCATATGAGCTCCAAAGGTGAGTAAAACCTTGATTGATTGCACAAAAGATTGCAAATCCACAATCCTAAAGTGTTCAAAGGGATCACAAGAAAGGCAATGTGTTTAAGCATGAATATTAATGAGTAGTACTTGCATGACTTGACATTTGTACCATTCTATCATCAATATGATATGAAATATCATAAGGTTGGGAACAATATTTAACCCTTGTGATGTCACAACATGTAGAGGGATCATATATATATATATATATATATATATATATATTTGTATGGCTATAGTTTGGGCCTTGTATACAAAGAACATGGAGGATTGAGGTTGAGGAGGAGTTGGTAGATTATTTTGAAGATCCTTTGGATGGCCAACAAATATTTGTGTTTTCAAGTTAGAAGGGTTTTATCCCTATGTATGAAAATAATGAACATTTTTTCTTGGTGGTCTCTTTTGCATTGAAAAATCCAACCGAAGACTTTACAAAAGTGGGTGTTTTGAATCACATCTTTCTTGGTGAAAACATTGTTAGTGATCATAAATTCATTGGTACGAGGGGGAATCATCCTTGTGGAGGATTCATGGATAAATTGATAGGTGCTTTTGCCAAAGGCAAAATCCATAATGCTTTAGTTAATGTGGGTAGCACTTAAAATCAGTCAACATAAGGCATGAAGTTTGATAAGATTAGGCAATATAGAGTGGATATTAATCCTACTATTCAACCCTTCTCTACTTTGAATCTAATCATCCCAAGGAGGAAAGCATGTGAGGATTAGTTTTTATAGGAAATGGTTTGTATCTGGATGCCCTATCAAGCATGGAGAAGACTATTAGTGTTGGTCAAGCAAATCCAGAGATTTGCAAGGTGAAAATAGTTAGAAAGGCGGTGAACCAAAAGAATTCAAAGGTTAGAGTGGTTTTAGGAGAACACCTAAGGGTGGAGCAATCACTAGAATTCTTAGGTAAAACACTCATTGGAAAATTTCATGGACAACAATTTATGAGTATTTTCTAATTAGTGGATTAAAAAGTTTTGGTATCCAAACTCAAGGTATGAGTTTATTTTCTATATTCTATCTAGAGGATGGCTCAGTTTCTTATTTCATTATGAGGAATATTCAAAGAATATTTTAGGAGGTCGTTGGTTTTGGGGCACATCTTTTCTATCTTTAAAGTCTTGAACTATTTTTTTGGACCCCGAGTCTAAAGTGTTGAAGAAGATCCCAATTTTGGTCAATCTTCTCAATCTGCCCATGGAACTATGTAATGAGAAAATCTTAAGGGAGATAGGGGACTCCTTATGCAGAACCATAGAAGTAGACAACTTTTTCAAAACAAGGGTTTACTGGATAGTGGCTCAAATATTGGTGGAGATGGACATTGGTGAGGGTCTCCTAGATAATATGAATATTGTGGTTGGGGAAGTAGTCCATACTCAAATTTTATATTATATCAAGATTCCTTTTGGGTGTGCTTGATGTCATATATATGGCCATGTATTGGAGGACTATTCACACTCCTTTACAAGGTAAGTCTAGAGGAAAAATTGGAGGTTAATGAGGTAAGAGGGACAAGAAAAAATGGGTTTGAATAATTGGGAACAACTAAGAATTCCCATCTCGGATCAATAGGGCTCTAGACAAATGAGTCATCAAAGAAGTATGCGCCTCTTATTCTCCAATAAAAGAGCATTTTAGTAGAGGAAAAGGACGATATCCATGCAAAATAAATGGATCATATTCAGAGTCTCCAGGATGAAAGGGAAGGACCTTATGTCTCTAAAGAGCCCATTCAAGGCTCGGAGGTTATGGTTCACCAAAGTCATGGTAAGCCTTCTAAAAGTAACTTTGTTACGAATCCCTCTATAAAAAAAGGTATTTTTGGTTTTAGGTGATACAAAAGATTTTTGTACTCCCTTTGAAATGGTAAAAATTCCTAATATGGTTCAAGGGGTAAATATTATACTAAGATTATTAGTTTAGGGTAGGGTTTTTCTTTTCTTTTCAACATTATCTTGAAAAATAAAATGACAACCTTGTCTCTCTATCTGGTATTTCTTCATTTGATTGCTCATAAAATGTGATTGGTAGTCAAGGGGAATCCAACTCAAGGAAGGGATGGAAGATAATTGCTCTACCTGATATGTGTTAAGGCCTATAAAATGGGAGAATGGGGGTGGAAGAAGAATTTTGGATGGAAGTCTATGTTTAGATCCAATCAAGGATCATACTCCTTCCTCAGCTAGTAGAATTCATTCCTCCACAATGCACAAGAAAAAGAACCAGAGGGATTTGACATCGCAAACAAAAATAGATTAAAGGGGTATTTAGAGTGGTACAAACCCCCCTAGGGTTTTGAAATGATTTTGTTATCCTTAAAAATCCGAGGTCTTGGAAGTCCCTCTAAATCACTTGCCTTGGCTAAATTGTTGGAAATGCACATGCCTAAATTGATCCTAATCCAAGAACCAATTCAACCTATAAATTTGTATATGGAACTATAATTATGCATAAGCATAAGCATCACAAGAAACATAAACTTACTAACCCCAAGTTAGAAGATCAAAACTATCTATATACTATTACTAGCTCAGGGAAGAAAATAAATATTACAAAGATAAGAAGAAACTCTTGTGAGCATCATAGTGAAACAAGATGATGAATATGACCTAAAATACCTTGGCATAACAAAATCTATAAAATTTGTGAGATGAATAAAGTAGAGGATTAACATTGACTTATATAGACAGTGGATCCAATTTTCATAACTTTTGTAAAAACAAAAATTCCCATAACTAGTTAACCCTTGAAAACAAAAAAAAAGATATAGGAATTACATTTCCAAGTTAATTGCTTATATAAACAACTTGATAAATCAAATCAATTAATTTTATTTTATAGGTTCTATAAATCAAAGTTGATCTCAATGGATGGTTATATTCACACTCCTAAATCCTTAACCAAAATGTCAAACTAAAACACTCATTAAAATACTCATGTCATTTGTAAAATTTCATTATCATTTTTAACAAATTGCCATATTTTTTACTTAATTAATTTATAGGCATGAATGCACGTTAATCTTCATCATCATAAATCCTTAACCAAAATGTCAAACTAAAATACCCATTACATAGCAGTAGAATTCCCTTCCATCTAATGTTGGTCAGGAGGAGGCAAATATATGGCTTTGAATAAATCATCGATTGGGGCTAAGTGATGATCATGCCAGTGGGAGTCTTCCTCTACAACTAGGGTTTACCTTAGCTACTACCATTCGCTAAAGGATCCGAGTAGGAAACGGTAGAGCCAATGTTTTCTAAAGGTGCTAAGCAAGGATTGTTGAAGTTATTGTCATTATGCCAAGCAGGAAACGTTGGAGCCTTAGCCACCGCCATTCACTGTTAACCAAGACTCGTTGGAGCATTATTGTTGTTGCATGCAAGGGTGTAGGGTCTTCCCTGTGGATACACGAGTGAGATGGAAGTTTGTGTTTAAGGAAGAATGGGATATGCCAATAGCTCAGAGATGGTGGCATTTATCTCTTTGGTTCGGTCCCTGATCCCAAACAAAAGAAATCAACCCAATCAAAGGAGATTTGTAAAACGATTGGAAGCCTTCCTTTAGTTGGATCTCCTGTATCTAGAACCAAGAAGGAAGGCACTCATCCTATTGGAGCGTTATTTGATTGAAAATTTTACAAGCCTTTGGCCTAGCCCAAGGGCTGTAGAAATGTGGGTAGTAGAGCATTGTTCCTCCAAAGAATAAAGGACATGTAATCTCATTTGCTTCTAGCTGAGGCTATTATGTTTTTCTCTTTCTCAATAAAGAAGAGTGGGATTTGATCTTTCACTCTGGTCCATATTTTATGGGACCCATGGGAATGTATCTATTTTCGTGGTCCCTTGATTTCAATCCAGAAGAGGCAATTTCAACAACCCTTGTGTGTGTCAGGTTTCCACAACTCCCTCTAATTTTTTAGGACGATTACTATCTTATAGAAATTGGGAACAAATTGGGTTGATTCACTCATCAAGTAGAACCAAAAGGAAATTTGTTTTCCAATGTAAGAATATGCATGCAAGTGGATTTGGAGAAGGGATGATTATAGGCTTTGCAAATCAATCTAGATGGGTGGAACCACCACAAAATGATAGACTACGAGCAGATCCCATTCAAGTGCAATGCATGCCATGTTTACAGGTACTTTTCTAAAACTTGCCCAAAAATCTAAGAAGAACAACCTCCCTCAAAGCAACAGTCAAGAAAAGAACCTGAGTTCAAGACAACTTCAAACATGCACATATATTCCCATCGTAAGAAGATTTATCAAACAAAGCCACCCCAAGAGGGTATGCCCACTTCACGCCATAATAAATTTGAAGTTCTTGGGAATCTATATGGTCCAGTGATCCAAATGACACAAAAGAAAGTTGAAAGGGAAGAAGAACTGATAATAAATCCCAACTCTGGATCAACTAATCCTAATAACAACATAGATCCATTCTTTAAGGACCAAGAGACCAATGCCCTAGTAGAGGAGAAGGATGAAGAGGAAGGGGAGGAAGATGAAGAGGATGTAGAGGAATCAAAGGAGGAAGAAGAGGAAACAAAGGAGGAAGAAGGGGAATCATATAAGGAAGAGGAAAAAGAAGTGGATCCAGAAGTACATGTCCATTTTGAGTCTTCTAAATCTTTTTCTTTTGTTGAAATCTCGAAGAATGCTCCAAATCCCTCCCCTCCTCTCATAAGGGGAAGGAAATCTAATCGGTACAGGATAACTTATGAGGAAGAAACACATATCCTCTTGGGTCGCTAGTCAACTATGGAATTTCCCTTGATTAAGGGGGGGATTATATTCAACAAGTGATAAATATACTTTATTTCTGCATTTTTCTATGGGATCAATTTGTATGAATTTATCCTTATTCTTAGGAATTTGGCATGAAAATCCCTTGCAAGAAAGTTTGCCTTCTCTCCCCCCAATTTTTTTATGGGAGGAGGAAACAACTACAAGACTTGAGTTATCCTATAAAAGTTTTGTATTTTCATGTTGTTTGATGCGACCACAACACTTTTTGATATAATCTATAACCATTTTTGTTTAAAATAAGGAGGAGGCAAACAACCATGATATTTTTCACTATTTTTTATGTTTTTTAAAGTAATTAGAATCTTCGGCATTATTATTAAGCAATTTACTTGCAAGAACAACTTGGATATAATAATCATAGACATCTACAAACTCTCTTATGTGTTTTTTGAGAGTTTTCATTTTTGTTTGAAACTCTATATCAATGCCTTTTATATAATTGTCATTTGTCTTGTTACATCCTTTTTAAGATAATATTCCCCAATTTTAGTTAAAAAAATACCCATCTCATTAGTAATATTGTCACGTCCCCACAGTGTGCCCTGCGATTGTGCACCTCTCAAGGGCGTGTAGCACCACAACATTTCTCACTTGGTTGTTTGGCAACACCAAGGTTACTTCCTCCGGACTATGCCTCTTCACCTGGAGCATACCCATACTATGTTCTAGGCTACTGATGAGTCACAATCCTACTCTAGTGTAACTCTTGTAAACTTAGAAATTTGTTAACAACTTTAACACTTAGTTATATTTAAGAATACATCCATGAACCTGAGACACCAAGAGAATAACAGTGGAACAAATGAAAGACATACACAGATATAGTGTGGGAAACACAAACCGTGCCTAACATCCGACTAGATCTTTGTTATTGCGAAACATTTATAATATGAGCACTACCAACTTGGTTTACAATTTCGACAGAGTCACACGACTCATCTCAACTCACCAAGAAACTCATACACAGATTTGTCACACCAAGACTCTCTATCGCAACCATCTCCACAACTTCCTGTGGTGCACCTAAGACGTCCTCTCAATCACAGACTTGTTGTCTCTTCATTTCCACAGACTTCACATATTTCGATTCTGCCTCACACATGCCTCCAACAGACCTGCATTTTCCAGACTTGAACCCAAGAGAAGTTTGCCCAACTCTGTTCAATGAATCCACCTCAAGGAAGCACGAGTCCTCCCAAGTGGAGCGACTTGGCTCCTTGAGGGAGCTCACCTCTCTTCATCTGCCTCAAAACTGTAGAGCTCTTCTTGCTCTCCTTTGTCTCCAAAATTTTCCTTCCTTGGTTTTGTGCCCTTGTTCTCTTATAGGGACTCCAAAGGTCACCATCACGAACTGTCGTGTCCTTTGGGGGTGTCACGCTCCTTCATGAACCCATGTTTCCAAATGAATCACCGTGTCCCTTCGAAGACCTGGTCGCCCAAACAAATAATCATCGCCCTTTGTGGACCTAATAGCCTAAACAAACCATGTATTCATCAATTGTCGTTCCCCTTAGGATCGACGTGCCCAACCTTGGTGTGCCCCTCATGCCAGTGCACCCTAATCTCTTCGTCGCTTCATACTTGGGTAAGCCCCTTGGCATGTTCGCATGCCCAAGGCTCCCACTTGCCCAACTTGGGTGCCAGAGAAACCCCAAGTTCCATCTCCTTGAGGACTTGGGCGAGGGTCTCTGTGCCCATTTAGCCGAAGACCTTGCATCCTCCCCCACCTCAAGTTGTTGTCATCCCTAGCAACATCCAAAAGATCTTTGATATCCAAGTCTCTGTCCGAACTCATGCCTCCGCTGCGAGTAATTTTGTTGGAAACCCCAAGTTTTGTGCCAACCAGAAACCCTAAATTTTTCCAAAGTGGAAACCCCGAGTTTCCTTGCGAAGTGGAATTCAAAGTTTCCAGAAACCAAATTGTACTATGCCCAACTCTGCGTGATCTGTTGTCTGAGTCAATGCGTTCACTTCACCCAACACCAAGGATGAAAATTACCCAACTTTGTTGCACTCTCTCACTATGATGTTGTTTCCTTGCTATTGTTCAGTTTCGTTGGTGTTGTTGTTGCCTGCTACAACTGATTGTTGCCCACTTCACTTCAAAATTTTGCCTAAGTGTTGAACTCTTGCAATCATGCCGCTGCGCCCATACTTCAACCAACTCTGCCATGTCTCTGCACATTACGTGTCTCAAGTCCTGTACTAGTCGAGTGATCAATCCAATTGTCACGTCCAAGTCTTGAGATGTGCCTCCCCATTCCTGAACTTAGTCTTTTCTGTCGCATCTTCGTCACTCTATCCAACTCCAAAGACTAATGAAAGTGTCCATCCTTGCCTCACTATTGTTTTCATTGTCCAATCTTTGTCAAGGAGATCTTCTGCAATGTCTAAGTGTTGCACTTCAAACCTACTGATGTGTTTGTACTCTTGACCCCCTTGTCATGTTGTTGTTCTTGACCAAGTCGTGAATCGGTTGAATAGCAAGTCCAATTGTCACACACCTTGACTTTTAACATCCTCATGCACAAACTGGTCACTTCCTTTCGTAATTTGGTCCATTCGCACAACCCTCAGATTAAGGTAAGGTTTCCCCTCACCTCATTGCACTATGAAGTCACCCCTAAACAAAGTCTTCTATTACAACTTGACTCCATTATCCACCTCGTGGCATAATTAACCAATTTGTTGCACACAGTCTACCTCACATCCAAGTCTACGAAGAGTTAAGGGAAACCATCGTGCATCTGCACGTCCAACCAACTCTACCCCTGTGACTCAAACAACGATCAAGTCCACAAGTTTAGCTTCCTTAGCCAAATTTTCCCATCTTCATCTATGTCTTTCGGATATGAAACGTCTCGTCTGTACCAAGAACAACACATCTAGACTGCCTTTTCCCCACTACTTCATCACCTGACCATGTTGTTGTGTCTATCTCTCCATGCCTTGGAATGGTTAGGCTTCACCTTCAACCATGTTTCCCAATGCAAGAGAAACGCCCATGCCCAAGTAATCTCTTCATGCTACAATCTTCCTGTCCATGCAATCCTCCAAACGAATGCAAGTCCTCAACTTGCGTCCCTCCGTCAAGTCACCTCAACACAACTCAACATCTGTGATGAGTGTGGCCAATGCGCTCACACTCCTCAAACATCCCAATGAACTGTCCAAAGTGCTCCAAGTAGAATGAGTCACCTCAAATAACTTCCATACCTTAGGCACGTTTGCACCAACACTCCGCCAACCTCAACCAACGATCTCCTCTGAATCTCTGATTTATCATGCACAATCATCAGCAAGTCACTAAGGTGTGCTCTGCCTCATCCAGTGTCCCATACTAAAGGTGAGCGAACAACACCCAAGTCACTTGGTCTACATCCTGCCCATCCAGGTTGACTGCCAATAATTCTTGGTTGACTTCTCTGTTGACTTTATTCGTCTCTTGGAATGAAACTGCCTTGCACCTACTGTAAGCATTCAAACTTTGACATTGTCATCGCAACTGTCAAGTCATCCAACGAATCTGGCTAAGGCACCAAACACCATGGCGCCTCACCCATCCTCTCAAACTCGACATGTTCAGACTTCACTGTCCACTCCACTGCAACAATCCGTCCAACGTGCCTCATTAAAGAGTTAGGAAGCTTCCTCAAGCCACCTCCACAATTGCATCCAAATCTGCCTAAGTCCACTACAAGACTTGTCCAAGTAGGTCACCCAAACTCTCTGCACATTCACCCCACCAATGCGTCCCAAACTACTACAATATTTCTTCAAATCTGCACCACTTGAGTTACCCTCAAGTTTGTTGGTTCTCACTACAGAAAAAGAATGCACTCTAACCACCAAGTTATCCAACTTCCCTTCAAATAACTCACTGTAACACTTAGGAAATGCAATAACTAAAAACCAACCATACCTTTCCAACGACATTGTTCGCTGCAATCATGTTCTAAGTCTGTTGTTTTGGACCTCCACTTGCCCAAGTAATCGACTCTCCACATGAACTCCCCTCAATCATTGTTCACAACTCCACAAACCTGCAAGACCTTTGCTATGATACAAGGCTAAGTCCATCCGTTCACCTTCATAAATCTGTCTAAGTCCCAAGCTTCACACACAACCGGGTGAACTGATTTCCAATGTCTTTCCATCTCCACACCTTCACTGCTTCCGCTTCAAAGCACCATGCACCCACCGCTCGACTATCAAGCCATACTGCTATTAACTGATTGTTGTAACTCTGTGAAGAGTTACCTCGTCTGAAGGTTGCAATCTACATATTTGTCCAACAACCCAACTCAACTCAATTATTGTTCTTGGCAATGCACAACACTGAGAAATCGTTATGGAAACGTGCCCAACCAATTGCCTGCTACGAAGTTGCTCCAGGTTAGCCTAGGTCATCCAACACACCCAAGTGCTTCACCTTGCTGTAACCCAAAACTGCTCCTCTTTATGATCACCTTTGCAATCACTCTTTGCGTTCGCTTCAATGATCACTTATGTGGTCATATCTATGACAAGTTGTACAATGATTCATGTGTTCAACTGCCTTTCCCAAGTGCTTGGTTCACCCAACGAAATTTTCCCATGGTCTCTCAAAGGTGTGCACAATAGGTCCGACATTAACATCTGTCACACATCAAACCAACTGAGTCTATACCCAAACTGTCTTTGTGATCAAGCCTGCGACAAGTTTTACAATCACCCACCTTGTCCAAGTGCTTTGTCTCACCACAAAATTTGGTCATGGTCTATACAAGGTGTGCACCCAGACCAACCTCTCCACTACACTATCATGCAAATCTCTTTCATAAATCTGATGTGAAGTCTGTGATGAACTAGTTTGCTCCATCGAATGGTTCACCAAGTATACGAACATTCCCACCAAGCCAACTTCGCAAAAATCTACCTTCTTAATAAGTGTGCCCCACCACAACTATTCTAATTGCAAGAGTGGTGAAGAGCACCAAACTGCTTTGATACCATCTATCGTTGAGATAGTGGTGAAGAGCTCCACAACCCTTCTCCAAAATCTAAAACAAATCCACTTTGATACCACATATCGTCGAGAGAGTGGTGAAGAGCTCACCAACCCTTCATTAAAATCTACAATGAACAATCTATGATACCATCCATTGTTGAGATATTGGTGAAGAGCTCCCCAACCCTCTTCCAAAATCTACAATGAATCCGCTTTGATACCATCTGTCACATCGCCACAGTGTGCCCTGCGGTTGTGCACCTCTTGAGGGCGTGTGACACCATGACATTTCTCACTTTGGTGCTTGGCAACACCAAGGTTACTTCGTCCAGACTTCACCTCTTCACCTAGAGCATACCCATATTCCGTTCTAGGCTACTGACGAGTCACACTCCTACTCTAGTGCAACTCTTGTATACTAAGATATTTATTAACAACTTTAACACTTAGTCATATTTAAGCATACATCCATGAACCTGAGATGCCAAGAGAACAATAATGGAATAAACAAAAGACATACACAAATATAGTGCAGACGACACAAACCGTGCCTAACACTTGGCTAAATATTTGTTATGGCGAAACATTTACAATATGAGCACTACCGACTTGGTTTACAACTTCGGAAGAGTCACATGACTCGCCTCACCTCACCAAGACACTCATACACAAATTCGTCACACTAAGACTCTATGTCGCAACTGTCTTCGCAACCTCCTACGGTGCACCTCAGACATGCCCTCAACCACAAAATTGTTGTCTTTTCGTTTTCGCAGAGTTCACATATTTTGATTTTGCCTCATACATGCCTCCAATAGACCTGCATTTTCTAGACTTCCCCAAACCAACCTAAAGGCCAAGATAAGTTCGCCCAACTATGTCCAACGAATCCATCTCAAGGCAACACAAGTCCTCCCAAGTGGAGCGACTTGGCTCTTTGAGGGAGCTCGCTTCTCTTTGTCTACCTCATAACCACAAATCTCTTCTTGCTCTCCTTTATCTCCAAAATCTGTCTTCCTTGTTTGTGAGCCCTTGTTCTCTTATAGGGATTCTAAAGGCCACCATTGTGAATCGTCATGTCCTTTAGGGGTGTTGTGCCCCTTCGTGAACCCATGTGTCTAAACGAATCGTTGTGCCCCTTCGCAGACTCGATCGCCCAAACAAATCGTCGCGCTCCTTCGCGGACCTGGTCGCCCAAACGAACCCATGTGCTCGTCAATTGTCGTGCCCATTGGGACCAACACACACCAACCTTGGTGCACCCCTCATGCCAGCACACCCCAATCTCTTGGTTGTTTCATACTTGGGCAAGTCCCTTAGCGTGGCCGCATGCCCAAAGCGCCCACTTACCCAACTTAGATGCCAGAGCAACCCCAAGTTCCATCTCCTTGAGAACTTAGGCAAGAATCTCCACACCCATTTAGTCAAAAACCTTACAAATATTTCGTTATCATTCTAATAAATTGCTATATTTTTATTTAATAAATTAATAAAATGATAAATTAAAATTAATCTTAATAAACAATAATTCTTATCATCATAAATTCTTAACCAAAATGTCAAACTAAAATACCTCCCTCATAGATATCATCATTATTTTAGTGAATTGCAAACATTTTTTACTTAAATCCATACTTTTGAGGGCGAACTCTTATATTTTGTTTTGTTTGATTATCTAACTCAACAAATCCTAACCTACCTCTAGCCATGCTACTTGTTTTGAATGATTTTGTCGAACATATTAATTTAATTAAGACCATTGTTATTGATGGACCACATGGCAGTCACTTGTATAACATCTATGTATCTATTTATATTATTTAAAAGAGATAAATTTAAGGTATATAACAACTACCTTCTACATTAAATATATTTTTTAATAAAATAATAACATATTTATAATATTTTTTTTTTTAAATTAATAATAATTAATCTCTAGGGTGGTCCGAACCTAGTTAAGATTTGAGATTAGAAACAAATCTAAAGTTGGTAGATGAACCATTACAAATTCACTAGGTCTCCTCGTAAATATTTTCTTAAATAATAATATAAGTTGATAAAAACAAGAGGTGGACTATTTAAACCTACACGCATTACATAATATATCTCCCAACTATATTATTAAAGGGGGAGGGCCCATGTGTGATTTGAAGGGCCATATGATCAAACCAATTAATGTGTAGTCCAATTCCAACGCATGAGTGGAAGGCAAGCCATACTTCTCATAAATCTTTAGTGGTAACCACCATTGATTTGGTTGAATAAATAAAAGTGAAAGAAACAAGCAATTCCATAAACGTTACCATTGTCTATTGTAGGGTCTTTCCATGAGTTGTCATCTCCATTACATCAACGTCACTTCATGACCGTTGGCAACTAACTATTTAAACCCATAAATCATTGTAAAGCTAGAATCCCATATGTCATTTTCATCATGTCTTTTTGGAATTTCATATATATATATATATATTAATTTGTAAATATTGATTACATGTTCATACTTAAATAATAATATATTTATGGACAACATTTGAGAGTTAGATACTTATTAATGTTTTTGAAAGCGCAATTTAGATAGAATGAATTGAGTAACATTATACCAACTTGAAGTAGGTTTACCTTGTACTTTAGTAGTAGATCATTTTAGCATGTTAATGATCTCTATTGCCCATCTTATTGTCTTGAGATGTAGATTTTCACACTTCTTCCTCAAATTTATCCACCTGTCATGTGAATCAATATATATTTTTGTTTGCTAGAGTGTCTGTGACTTGTGAGACTAGCTTGTGGTTTAATAAACTACGACCTAGGGGCATTTAAGCCGTCAAAATCACCTAGGGATCGCACCCAGCCTGGGCCACACCAACCCTTAACATGGCTGGATATTTTTGGTTGTCTCCTCTCGACCATCACAACTTTCAAACGTTGTCTGCCTTATAGAATGAAACCCTTGAAATCCAATCACACTAGAAGGATTTGACGCCATGTAAATTAATATAAACATAGGTTATTTTAGTAATTAATCATACAAAATTCTTTAGACAACCATAATGCCCCTTAAATATACATTTTCCATGGTACATTTTACCTAAACTCTCTTGCCTTTTACTTCTCTTTTTCTATCCCACCTTTAGGTTATCACCTTAAGTTTTCACTATTTTTATCCCACTTCTTATCTTTTCACTTTCCTATTACCCTTGGCACAAACATAAAAGACTCCAAAAAATAATGGGAAAAAAGTTATAATGATGTTGTTTCGTTGATTTAAAAATAACTTGAGTATACTATCTATAAGGAGAAAATATTAGTGAGATTAACAAAAATGAGGATTTCAAATGGTTAGAGGGAAACAATACACGAGTTATATGAGTAGGTAAAGATTATAATTATAATTACATAGGACCTTTTCAAAGAGCTTTAATAATGGCATTAGGGGAAACATGGTTGCCTCCTTTGTCCCCGATTATTCAACATTTACGTAGATAAGTTAGATAAACAAATATATAAGAAAGGTGGGCAAGAGATGAACATCACAAGCATTACCATTAAGACCTTGTTTGTATGCAAATGACGTGACACTAACATCTAGGAAATTACACAACCTAGAAGATTACCTAGAGACCTTAGAGTCCTTTTGCGCATAGGTTTAAATAAATGTGAACACATGCAAAACTAAGATAGTAGCCTTTTTGCTACAAAATAACAAATCACACATATTGACTTTAGAGGCGAGCCACTCGAGGTAACACACAACTATAAATATCTGCGACTCGATCTCATTGGGAAGAAAAGGTGGGACATGTGCATGAGGAAAATACTATAAGGAAGGAGGAAACCATTCTTCATACTGCAAAATAGATGTAGGACAAAGATTTGGAATTGGCACATGTTGCTCTTGCTCTTTCAAATTCACATAACTCTATTAATGCTTTATATATGTGAATTATGAGGATCAATTATATCTGGAAACATTTATAATTAGATCAAGTGATAAGAAAAACCCATGATAACAAGTTGTTTAAGAGTAAAAAACAACACCCCTTATGAGATACTCCTAGTTGAACCAAGACTATACCCAATATAATTGAAGGGACTAATAAAAATGGTTTGGTGTAGACATAAAATGGTAGCAATGGGCAACGATCTAGTTGAAATGATCCAAGGAGCTGAAAAGGAGGAAGAACACATGAAATCAACATAGCATAAAATGGTTTGAATAGTGAGATATAAATGAAGCAATTGCCCAATGGACAAAAGGTGTTGAAAAGTCATGTACAAAAATGCTATACTGAAGGAATTTTAAAAAGCATACCAAAAGAAAACAACAACAATACACAGAGAACTTCCACTGAAATGAGGAGATCAAAGTGCACAACTATTTGAAGCTTAACATCCCATGGCATGAAAAACATGTAGCAACAAAAATAAGAACCAACTCACATATGATGAGGTGTGAAACAACAAGATGGGTATAGTCCAAGTATTTGTGGGGGGGGGAGGTTAAGTTGAGTACGTGGAAATGAGGAGATATAAACTAAGCAATGCATTCCTCTACATTGCATGACATACTCACAAATTAGGGAGAGATTGAATTTGCACAACAAAATACGAGAATCAATAATTTAGGAGGATAAAGTGAGAGGTACAACAAGGTTGGCCAAGAAATGAGGTGGACAAGAAGGAGATTGCTAAAAGCAAAGACAATGGAGTAGCAAGTGTTTGATATACAATGAAGGAGAAAATATCCAATTGAGTAGACTAAGTCCATGATTTGAGTCCCATGAATACATTGCTAACTCTAACAATTGTAATTCTTTGATTTATTTCCTTAGAAAGTAACACACAAAATACAAACTTTGTTGTCTCATATAATCATTCAATTTGTGAACAATCTCTCTCTCTCTCTCTCTCTCACCAATCATTCCACTATATACATAACAATATAACATTATAGCATCGAGAGACACTTTTACAACCCACTGTGATGAGACATGCAACATAACTTAATATAACATTGGCATGAGATATGTAAAATAACTTAAGATAACATTAATGTTTCAGTCAACTTAATATATTAATATTAATGCAAATTTAAAATTAATCTCTTTCTCTCTTTCTATATATAAAAACAATCCACATATATAATCGGCTTATGTTGGTGTATACATAAGAAGGAACAACTCTTAGTTTACACCCGATATACTTACTTAGAAAAAATACTAGAAGACTATGCCATTTTTTTCTGAAGAAAAAAAAATATAAAAACAATCCCATGATGAAAATGAAATAACAAAAAAAATTAATCTCATAAAATCTCTTGAAAGGGATAAACTATGTAAAAGTGTAAAACTTTTTAATAGTTTAAAAATTAGAAAAAAAAGTCACTTATAAAAATTTCATTGTTCTTGGCATTTGATAAATCTAGTGTAAAACTTTTTAATAATTTAAAAATTTGAAAAAAAATCACTTATAAAAATTTCATTATTTTTGAATTTTGATAAATTTAGAGTTAAGATAGAAAATGATAATCTTGTTGCAAATGGACCCTTTTTTCAACTACACATTCCATAAAAAATCCACAAAATATTTAGAATTCTATTATGATCTAAGATTCATGCATGGTGGAACAATATTCTTGGGGATTTTAATTAACAATTATTATTTTTGGACTTTGATAAATTTAGAGTTAAGATAGAAAATGATAATCTTGTTGCAAATGGACCCTTTTTTCAACTACACATTCTATAAAAAATCCACAAAATATTTAGAATTCTATTATGATCTAAGATTCATGCATGGTGGAACAATATTCTTGGGGATTTTAATTAACAATTATGAATTGACCTAAATCCTATCAAATTCTAAATGGATTGAAACTTTAACTTTATGTATTGCCAAATTCCAACAACTATGTCAATTTTAAAGAACTTAATTAAAAAGAACATAATTAAAAAAAAAAAAAAAACATTATAAATGAGATTAACGTGTCTCCCTCTTGATTTGAACTTGGGAACACATGTTCTTAACCATTAGGTCCACTCAGGTTAAAAATATTCTAACTCTTAAAAATATTATTTAAAAAAACACATTTTCAAGGGCGTTGGTCTAAATATTAGACTTTTTTGAACTTTTTCACGGGAATTTGACAAAAGAGATCTTGGTGAAATCACCATTTTGTTGTTGTTTAAATTGCATTTTTAATGTATAAATAGATCCACCTTGAAAAACTTTTAGGGCACTCCAATTATAGAGATTCTATCACTCAAATATGGAGTTCCAACAATTTTTAGTTGACAAAAAATATGCCCGTTAAAACTCCAAAAAGTGAAACCTTTAAACTACACATTTTCAATTTTTAAAAAAATTATTTAAAAAAACACATTTTCCACTAAAAAAAATTATTTAAAAAAAACACATTTTCACCATAAAAGTTCATTAATTCATTTTTATGTGTCGAAATATAATACAACAAAATCCGTAAATCCATCCTAAAATATAGACACAGACATAATGACCGAAAGACAAATTTTGCAATGAAGGCCATCTATTCTAATTACTAAAGTTAGAGAGATAACTAAGTTAGCACAAATGTAGCCGAAGACTATTTTCCACTATTTTAGACGGAGTTGGACGTGCACACGCCCATTGGTACATTTCAAAAAACCAAAAAGCGGTGTGAAACTCCGGAGTGGAAATGCTCGTGATTATTGGCTCAGAATCTCAGTCACATGAAACTTCTGAGATTCAAATGATAAACCCCTCCGACGACTTTTAGAGGAATGTCGGAATAGAGCGGCAGGTCACATGACAGCCTCTCACGACTTCCCGCCGGGGCTCGTTTAAACGACACGCCCATCCCGACAACGTCACCAGACGGTAAACTTCCACGTCAGTACCCTTGACAGAAACGCATCGAAAACTGAGCAAAATGCCTCAGCTTTGGCCCCTCCTGCAACGCCGGATTTTTTTGAAAAACAGCTTTTATTAGTCTCTACCCCACTCCCAGACTGTAAATTCCGACGACGATATTCCCGTTTCACCGACGGCACCTCACTGGCTTCACCGTCGAGAACGCAGCAGGGAGCAGCGCGAGCTCTAACTGCCGTTGGCATACGAATCATGGAGTGAGCTTCGCCCGGTATCGTGCCTGGTTCGAATCCGCAGAAGCTCAACGACAACAAGCAACAGAACAACAGCGACAGCCATGGCGGAGGTCATGGAATCCTCGCCGGTCCACTATCACTCAGATGAGTCCATCGTGCCTGCAGATTTAGAAGACGCCACCGCCGCTACAGGAACTTCGGTCTTTTCGACAAGTGATTTCATGACCGCCGGAGATTCTTCTTTTGATGAAACCCCAGCAGCAGCGGACACCTCTCAGATGGTGAATCAGTGCTATGACGGCAAGGTTTCCGTCAAGAAACGCAGAAACTGCATATCTCAGAAGAACGAAGCCGTAGACATGAAGATTTTCAAAGATGGGCACAATAATGAGAGCAATAACAGTAATAATGAACAGTTATCTGTTCTAGCGGTTCTCATAACGACATTTAGGCGCTCCTTAGTTGCTTGCCGAGCAAACCGAGAAGAGCCTTCGAACATGGAGATAAGTTGGCCGACGAATGTAAGGCATGTTGCACATGTGACCTTCGACCGTTTTAATGGCTTCCTGGGGTTGCCGGTGGAGTTCGAGCTCGAGATCCCCAGAAGAGTTCCCAGTGCCAGGTTTCTTGCCCGTTCCTGGTCCCCTTTCTTCATAATTTTAGCTGATGCTATCTCCATTCTAATCTTTTACTGAAATAAATGGAACTATATTTCGTTTGGATTTCGAAAAAGTCATTTAAGAGAATTACATTGCATTTCTTGCATCACATTTGGTTTTTATCCCCAGATTTTCTTTCCTCCTCATCTTGTTCGGATTTCGAAAAAGAACATTTAACATAATTACTTTGCATTTCTCGCATCTCGCATTACATTTATTTCTTTTTACTCCATGTTTTAGAAGAGATTATTGTTATTATTTTGAAAGTGCTTTGAGAAATACATCCCAAGGGCGGCTGCACCGTTCACAGCAGATTCCTTCAGCTTAGGTGTAAGGTGTGAGGTACGATGGGGTAATTATTCCATCAAAATCGCTAAATACTTGCCAACGGCCTCACCCTCACCCCTTTTGAGAGTCATGCCTTTTAGATGCAGCGGAACTCAGCAAGATCGAACCCTAGTGTATACTGGCGAATCAATGCCCCGTTGGTGAAGATATCATTAATCTGTATTCGAGACAAATATTTACAGCCGCGAATTTGTCCGTCAGTTGGTGCTTATGCGTTTCAATGGTCTTTTTTCTTTGTTGTTCCAAATCAAAACTTGGTTATCTGTTTTCAGTTTCAGGTTTTCTGTTTTTGGTGACCTCGGAATTAATAATGTGTTTTGTTTTCCCAGAAGTTTCCTCTTTTCTTCCAACCAATTCTTTTTTCCATCTCAGTTCCAGGCCTCATATTGCTTGGAGTTTTTGTGTTCTTCTAATTACTTGTTCTCTAGAATATCTCATGCCTTGCTTTCACAAATTGTTGTTTGAATGGATTGTTCTATCTAGAACAATGTTGCGACAATGTGGCAAGTGTCGCCTACCGAGGCTCCGTGAGAAGGCGACTGTCTAGTAAGCTTCGAGTTGTGTTCGAGCTCTAATCTTTGTCATCTCAAAATTGAAAAATGTTGTTATACAAACTGCTTTTAATGAGCTTATATTTGTTTTCACAGATGTGCTCTGGTAGCTTTTGTTCTTTATCTTTTCTGAAAATTTCCTTCATTTTCGTTTTTGCTAGCTTCCGAGTTTTATAGGAAATTACACAGTCTGCTAGGAATGCCCAACCGAGGGTTGATACTCTCTCCAACAAAGTGGCCAGCCTGTACTCTGTTGGATTTGCAGCCAGCATGGGCTGTGTAATGTGTTCCCTGAGTTTTCCATCTTGGTGTTCTGTTGGTTCCATAAAGTCTCAAACGCTCTTTGCATCGCTTGTTCTTCATCTTGGTGTTTTTATTCCTATTTCATTGTTTGAAAAATAAGCTTGTCGTTATTAATAATCATTAATGCCATTTGTGTATATAGAAATATTCTGCATTCCACATATATTCTTCATATATTTTCTGTGCAGTTGTTTTAATCTTGCAGGGTATTTTAATTTTATTCCTGTTTTCCTAAGGTTCTTTTGGGCTAATGTTTCTTCTTATTTTAAGAACAATTTTTAGTGTTAGGTTTGTTGCATGACAATAGAGGATTTTTCTCGACTATCTTTTATAAAAATAAAATTCTATTGCTTTTTCCTCCATGAGAGTTTCATAATGCTGGTCATTTTAGTGGGCTTGTTTGTTCTTATTGTTGTTGCTAGTTTGATTATTATTAATTTTCAAAGGACAGTTTTGTGGGGTGTTTGTTTCTTCATTTACATTTTCTGGCACTTGTAAACCTATTTTTAATAGTATATTTTTCCACAATATCATGTCTTCGAAAAGGAAAGGGTGTTGATTCAATGTATAGAGCTTCACATGGGTTTAGTTGCATATAACTTCCTTTTTCCATACTAATAATTCTTTTTGGTGTTTTTTTTGTAAACTAGCTTCTATATATCTATTATGCACAAAATGGTACAATCATCATGCCTTGTAGCTTGCCATATAGGAAACTAGGCTGCAGGATATGGCAAAAAATATTATTAGAATGTCTTAACCAATTCTATGCTGTAGTCGACTATTTGCCCATATTTATTGATAGCAGGTGTATGGATATTCTAAGATGACAATCATAATTAGTGTAAAAACAAAGTAAGACCTGAAAGTACAACTTGGTGCTATTCCCTAGGATCTTGTTTGTTTGCCTTGGGGTTGGTTTGGACCTTACTGTGGTCGCCCTACTTTGCTTTCTCCTCTATCATGATTAGGTTGGCAAGTCTACCTCCCTTGTCTTGTAGATGACTTACCTTGTAAACTTGCCTTTCCCATGCTTTGATTACTTGGAGTTTGAAATCGGATTTGCAGGGCATACTGACCCAGGGCTTCTATCTTCTTATCCAATATACCAATTCGCCTATCCATATGATCCATTTTGGCCATGAATTGCAGTTGTGGGGTACTTTGTTCCTCCAAAACCTGTGCTAGAATTGACTTGAATGTCCATTACATCTTAATGATCTTTTGCAGCTTTGTGTCTTTGGTTCTTGAGAAGCTAGGGTTGATTGCCGACCTTTCTTCTCCTCTGTAGTTTCTTTCTTGGATTTTCCCTTATTCCACTGATGCGAGCATTTCTTAAAGTAGTCCAACTTCGATTTGGTCTCTAGTTTGAAATGATTATGGTAGAACTGCTCTGCTATGATAGCCTCCTTATGTGCTTTGGTAATGTGAATACTCTTCTTGGATTGGTTTGTTGCATCTTGGTGAAGGGCTCTTTTGCCTTTGGCGGTGTCCTTGTCCCGGTGCACTGCATCTTCACAAAGGATGTGTTTGCCTTTAGAGTCTACCTTTGCCCGAGTTCCTGGGAGTTGTTTACCTTGTCTGCCATTTTTCCGATGAGCCCCGAGGTCTGTAAGCAAGAAAAGGTTTAAACGACAAAGTGCATCGGGGCCCGACCCTGATGAATTTGTGAATAAACTTGAAACACCCCTTAGACAAATTACCGTGGTTGCTAGAATTAAAAGTGCCAACAGAGAAAAAAGAGCTTGCTAGAGAAAAACACAGGATAATGCAACAAAGAATAAGTAGAAATGCTAGAGGGGAGGTTGAGCAAGGGTGCCAGGAAATGATGCAAAGGCCCAGGGGTGGAGACAGAGTAGCAAGGATGGACCAACACTCACCTAAAGAATCGTTGGAAAGGATTCCCCATGGTTGGCTTCCTTTCTGAAGAATTCAATAGCAATTAAGACTGAGGATGCCACCATCTCATGCATTCCAAAACTCATACGACAGTTCACCGCCATACGTAGACTTGTAAGAACCATAATGAAGGCAAATACAAACCGTTCCACATGGAGGAGGTCCATCATCAAGAAATAATTCCGCTGCTCATGGAATAATTGCCTTGTACCTTCTTGTACACACTTAGCAAGGGGAATGAAGGCATGCGAATGAGCCTCAGGCCTCCGCCCTCCACATGGCAGAGCCATTCATGCCTGCGCCTAACACTCGATTTGAGGGTTGTTGTTGAGCTCATTGAGCTTTAGGCAATTTGAGTGGAGCCGATCCCCTTCCAGAGATTCCTAGGGCGTCATGGGATCTTGATTGGCTAAGTTCACACCTTTGTTAACAAGTTGATCGACCAAATGATTGGTATTTCGACGGACGTGGGAAGGGGTGTTGTTGGAAAATTGATGAATTAGAGCAGAAGCTTGCATAAAGTGAGATGCTAAGCACTAGTTTTGGGACACCTTGTCAGGATCAGATCTGCAGAGGAGCCTGGTGAGAGCATGAATAATAATAGCAGAGTCATCCTCCACAATTAGATTTTGAAAGTCAAGGGTCTTGTCTAGCGACATGCCTTTAAGCAACCCATCTAACTCAGTGGCATTGTTGGTGCTTCAATCTAGGTGGATGGTAAATACATACAAAATAGATCTAGACTCGTTTATGAAGATTCCTCTAGCTCCTGCATGGCTTGGGTTACCTCTCTTTGCCCCATCAAAATTTAGTTTAACAGATTTGATAGGAGGTTTTGACCATATTTTTGGTGAGGGATTGGCTTTTCTGTTAGGCTCGAGTAGAGTCATAGGGTTGGGTTTGAATTGCCAACCCTGAAAAATTATTTTTTCACGGCCCTGTAGAATGCTTGTGTTCACTGGCCAGGGAGAGGCACTGATTGACTCCCCGATCGAGGCTTGAATGGTAAGCCAGCTGGATTTTAGGTCCCTATGTTGTTGTTTGAAGATTCAACGATTGTGTTCCTTCCAGATGATCCATAGAAGGTGCCCCGAAAAGATATGCCACACTTTACTGAGAATGGGGTTATTGAAGGGGGCTTGTGTCTAGTTGTCCAAGGTTTGATGGACGCTATTTCTGTCTCTTTCAAATTGTCGAAAGATCATGGCTTCTTTGTCCCAAATACCGTTGGCCACTTGTTAGCACAAATTTCCAGCCTCCAATTGAGTTGATATAACTTGTTATTACAGCGATGAAAATTTGGCTAATTGAAGGAGTAAGGTCCTAAATTATCATTGACCGAACCCCTCTCCGTTTGGGCTAGTGCTCGCTATCCTCAGGGGGGAGTCTCTAGGCACAATGAAGCGCCTTGCTGCTGTCTTTAAGTCTGATTTCTGCATATAAAACCTTAAGATCAGCCGCTGATATGTTTTTAGACAACATGCTACATCTATCCAAAACACTTGAGAAAAGTTACTTGTTCGCTTGGAGGGAACATGCAGGGTTAGCACAATGATAATAGACTAGAAATAAAGAACAAAAACCATTCAAAGGATCGAAATAATCACAATAAGCAGTTCAGAAAATGACAAATCAGATCACAAATTTACCATAGTAACGCCAAGAAAAGAGGTTTGAAGACAATCACACACTTCTTTATTGATCAAGCTTACAAGAGAGTTGATTGCGCCACACTTGGCAAGTCTACAACCAGTACAACGACTACCTTGCTCAGAGAAGAGCCACTAGACTAGAGAAGAAGAGAGAGGAGAATGAGAAAGACACCATGTTGCTGTTGCAATGAACCCACCAATAACCAATGAAAACCATTCAATATATATGAGAGGAGTGTGAATAAAATAGGAGTTAATGCACATGAGGGAATAAGTGTGAGTGAGAAATTTATGAATTAATGCGCATGATGTTGATTTTTCAATAAACTAGGTTAAGCATGTAGTTTATTTCATTTTATCATGTCTTTACCATAAACAAGAATGTTGCAGCAACCAAGATCACAAGAAGAAACACCATGCATAAGAACACAAGAAATATCCTGGGAAACCCTTCTCAACAAGAGAAGAAAACCTAGCCAAATCCTTTGCTATATTCTTCAAAAGAAAGACCTTTCACCACCAAGAATGACCTAACACACAAGAGGGTGCTTAAGCCCTAGAAGACTAGCGCCCAAGAGAGGAGCACACCTTTTCCCAAGTAGATGTATTTGCTGTAATTTCCAAACACACAAGGAAGATATGATTCCACAATGGAGAATCATCCCTTACTTATATTAGACTTGTCCAATCAACAAAGGCGTCTAATGGCTCAACAAGGCCGACCTCCCTAAGTCACTTTATATTTATTATTATTATTATTATAATTAATATTAACAATATTAATTATCTTTTGCATTTATTATTAGACACATTAAGGTAGGGCCGACCTGTACCCTTTACATAACAATTAGGGTTACAGGTAGGTCTGACTCTTGAACAATATATAGCAAATGATTTGATACACCCATTAGTGCTCATCCACTAGGGGCACATCCATAGGTATGTCATAGCTTTGATTCATTGCGTTACACAGAAGAACCAGATCTTCACATGTTCACCTGTGCTCGTCCATAGGCACGTTCGCTCTACAGATCTTCTTTCCCACTGCCACACACAGGAGAATCATCTGGAGTCTTCTCGTCAACTCTGCTTCTCAGAGGAGGCTAATACATCATCTTCATTTTTGTTCTCATGACGATGCACCCAACACTTTGGGATTTCACACGTTCACCTTGTGCTCAGCCACATGCACGTCCTAACTCAACATATCGCCTTTCCCACTGGATAATCATCTAGAGTTATTCTCAACTCTCTGAATGGAGGAGGTCATCTCTACGTTCCCAGTTCTGTCTCAGGCAGGAACCACATACCCTTCTTAGGGGCTTTCTCTTAGGTTTGTAAGCTGAGAGAAAGACTTCACATAGCTGCAATGATCCACACCTCACAGGCTTGTAAGATGGAGAATGTCTCACATAGCTGCAATCATTAACACATGAGGGAATGGAAAGAGAGTTAACTCATGTGAATAATAAGAGAAATTTGGCCAAGTAATGAGTGAGTTTTAGCCAAGGGGAAATTCGTCCTATTTTTTAGGGATTTTCCTAAATTTTAGGAAATTTGCGTTTAAAAGCAAATCAAGAGGAATTTGAGGAAATTAATGCATGGAAAGTGAAGATATGTCGAGTGACGAAATGCTAGTGAGAAAATTAAGCCTTGATTGGGGAATTTCATCCGATTTTTTAGGGATTCCCTATTTTTTAGGAAATTGCAGTTTAAACTCAACTGAAGGTGAATTTTATGGAGTTGATGCATGACAAGTGGAGAGGTGATTATACAGAGGAATATACAACTAAATTTAGGCCCAGCTATGCGACTCCCTTATCTCAATTAATTAATTTATTATATGCTCAAGTCTTGGGAAAATGTGCCCTATGCTAGGTGGATGCCACATCACTCTGTAGATCTGCCACATGTCGATCTGTGAGGGTGCCACATGGCACTGCATGGATGACGATCGTACTTGCTAAATATAGAACTTTCTAAAAAGATAATCCAACTCCTAAATTTTAGGAAACTGTTCACATCATCCAGGAAGACTAGGAGAACACTGCCACACTGCCACATGTCACTGTCTAAAAATAGAAAGTTGTTCGAATGCCTTTAACTTTATACTCATTGAACTCGTTTTTCCGTAAGGGATCTGAATCTACAATTAGAATTGACATGCGGGCCCTGGTGCTCAACCTATTAAAAGTAGTAAACTGTGCCAAATCATCCCGGAAAAGATCCAAAAGACTCAGAATGTCGCAAGGATCCACAATATATGCTTAGAATATGCATCTGGGGCCTGGAGCCCAAACTGCTAAAAATAGAAAGTTCCTGCATGTTGCCCGGAAAAGTGCTATCGAGCCTAGAATCATGCAAGGACTCTCCCTGTATGCTTAGAACTGCTCCAAACTGTTAAGAGACCCACTCAAACCGTGTCTCCTATAAAGTAGCAATGTCTGTTGTATGTAGACATCTCTCTCAAAATGCATGGGAAACCATGCCAACTCTAATCTGAACCAAATGACCATGTACCGATCATATACCTTCCTCTGATGGGAACCAACCTTTGCTAACCACAAGCGCTAAACTCTGGGAGAATCTTAGAATGCTAGCCAAAATAGTGCATGCTGGTTCTTAACCCTCAAGATTTTCAAGGGTGAAAATCTACGGGTTAACCCACTTCACATCTGTTGAAGAGATGCTCAATTGTTTCCTCATGTTATTTGTACATAAAGCACAAGGAGGAAATGATCCCAAGTGAAGGTCTTCTTATGAGTAATAAGCCAAAGGAAGGAAGAGATTTTCGACCATAGCTCAAAGTTCCAAACCCTTAGCCAAATGGTTTTAGAGTTGAGAGTGCTATGGTTAGCCTCCCAGGAATAGGCCTGTTTGATGCTGAAGTTGCCACACCCTTGGGATTCCCAACGCAAGACGTCTTGGCCTTCAAAGTGATTAATTTTCCTTTTCTTAAGAAGGGAAGACAACAAGTCTGTTTCTTTTGGCGCAAGTTGTTGGGGCCAATCAGGGGTAAAAATCCAGCTTCTGTAGGATCTCGGTCTCGATCCAGTGGAGCCACTCCAATAATGGTGAACAGTGAGCCATCCCATGGATTGGAGTTTGTCTTTGGCTTGGTGAAGAAGGAGGTTGGCATCAAGTTTAGGTTCCTGCTGCCATGTGTCCTCCCAGAACAAGGCTTGTTCTCTCGATTTTATTTCTCAGAAGACATGATTCTGTACAAGTCCTCTTTTGGCCCAGGCATTGTTCCAAATGAGAGAGCTAGAGTTGGTTGCATTAAGTCTGATGAGATCTTCCTCATTGGTATTGTTGGCATACTTAGCTTTCCATATTTTACTCTAGAGATCTCCTTGATTTTTAATCCAACACCACGAAGATTTGATAGCCAATGCTTTACTCATGATAAAAGGATCTTTTAAGCCAAGGCCTTTAGCACATTTGGATAGAAAAATGGTGTCCCAAGCTACAAGAGTCCACTTGTGATCTTTTTTGGGTCCCCCCCAAAGAAAATCTTGTTGAATGGAGCGAATGAATTTAAGGATCTTGGGAGGAGCAAAACTTGGGACATCGATGAATCCAGGGAGCATTATGCAAAATGGGGAATTTAACTATGCCACAATCCCCTAATCATCTTTTTAGTGGGAGGTTAATTATCTATATAATGGCCAAGTGGATCATAACCAAAGTACAAACCACATGGCTTCCCTCAAGGTCACGAAATTCGAGTAGGTGGTGAAGGGACAACAAGAGAAAGCAAGCTTGCTCTCACTTACTTAGACTCAATTTGCGCGAAGAATTTCAATGCCTCAACATAGTGAGGAGCAAGGGATATGGAATAATCTGTGGGAGGGAGCTGCCTTGGTTCTGTAGAATTGTGGTTTGGTAGTGGGAGGATTTAGCCTCGAATTGTTTGGTGAGCGTGGTATTCCAAAGATTTGGCAAGGGCGGATCCATGGCATGATAATCGAGGCATGTTTGGGGATGTTAATAATGAACTTAGAGGATTACCCTTTTCAATTTCCTGTTGTTTTGGTCGTAGATTATATATCTTTGTTTCAAAGTTTGTTACCTGTTGAGTTGTTTTTGTGTGGAGTGCAGTTATCCTTTTAGACCAGAAGTATTTGTGGTTTTCCTCCAATATGGAGTTTTGATTCTGGGTTCAGTGATGCAATGCCATTTCTTTCTGCGATTTCTAGGTAAGTGGCAAGGGCAACAACGATGGCAGGTGACAATACCCGGGAGTTTAAAAGAGTCCTACGCAGGCATGAGGAGCTAGTAGAGGCTAACAACAATGCTATCTTGGTCATCAACTCCAAGGTGGCAGAATTTGAGCATATACTTAGACACAAGAATAGAGAACCCAAGAGAGAGCGCAAGAAGGAAAGAGATTGCTGCAATGTACACATATGTACTAACTATATCTAGAGTACAAAACTTGGGGGGGTGATCAAAGTTGACCAAGCATCCTGATATAATACAATAAAGTGGGTGAGTGATCAATTTGGACTAAGTTAGCCAAAGGAGAAAAGATAAAGTACAAACTTACAAAGTAGGAAGGTACAAATATTATACATGTTCACACATGCTCACTAGACTAAGTCTCATCAATTCCTCCCTTTTAAGAGGAAATCATGTTCGACTTTTGCTATAGCTGGGGGTACACCCATTCCAACAAAGTCCAAAATAATCCTTGGGCTTTGTGTAGTTAGGGTCTGGGTAGAGATCAGTCTTCCTAGTATAAATGGAGCACTTGAATTAGTGGCAAAAAACCAATGGATAGGCTCCTTGCTCAAGAATGAAGCTAGTAGGTGCATGCTGAAAGTCAGGAAGGATAAGCACCAATTTGGGACCATGAGTAGGGGGAGCCTTCACAGGTAATGTTGTGCTTGAAAGACTTGAGCCTGTTCTACTTCATAGTTGAGGTGCATGAGAGAAAGGAATTGAGTGAAGCCTTGTCTAAAGCAGGACGAGGATATGTAGAATTGTGTGCTGAGGGTGTCCTTCCTGCTTAAGTAGAATTTTCCATATGTTGCTTGGAAAATTGTCTTGGGAGTAGAAGATTGTGAGAGCACAACTTTGAATGGACAAAAAGAGAGGGTTCCATTAAAGGCGTGAAGTCTAGAGATGATGATGTGGAGATAAATTTTGGATGGTTCTCCAACACCATAGCCTCTCCATGTAGTGGAGTTGGAATACTTTGATACATCTTATCTACAATCATCTTTTCAAATTGCTTCGACTATGTGTTCAACGTCTTATTGGGTTTTCTTATTTCTTTCACATATTTTGATTCAATAACAAAGTTGTTGGATGATATTTTTGTAATATATTTTAACTACGTTGAAACAAAGATACATTTTTTGGATAGAAAAGGAAAGATGGATTGACCTCGTAGGTGTCTTGGAGTCAATTGGGGATGATTTTCTTAGTTCCTCCATAGGTAGAACTATTGTTAATCTTGAATTTTCCTTGCTTGTTGGGTTCTTGAGTTAATTGTTCAATGATATCATTAGAATCTGTTACACCGGTATGAAGTTTCAGAGTAGGAATTAGAGTTTATCGTAGAAGGTAGGTTGGCACCTGAGGCTCATCAACTATAGTTTGGAATTTGATCCATTGGTAAGCATGGGAAGTGTGAGTTTGTGTCCCTTTTACCCGAGTGTGAAGGCATATTGCAACCAATACTTGTTCGATGAGTTTTTTGAAACTAGTCTTATCTTGATAGATTGAATATGACCTCCCTCTATGTACTATTCGAATGGTAATGAACTGATATAAGACTACGACATCACTTATGGTTAGTTACTAGAAGATTTTTTCCATAATCTTGGTGAGGCAAACTTGGGATTCGGTAATCATTTTTTTGGTAGATGCTTCCTCTCAACAAAAGCAAGTGGCACCATTCGATATTGGATGTTACAATGAAGCCGATATTTTCCACATGCTACAAAATTAATTCTTTGAATTGCACCTGGCCCCAACTGCATTAAACTTCTACCTCGCATGGGCAACATGTACTTGGGGGAGTTTGAACCTTGGTGGGGGAATAGTAAAAACCCTTGCTTTACCAATCAACTAAGCCCTTGTTGATGGGATTCAATAACCAATCAACTAAGCCCTTGTTGATGGGATTCAATAATCATTGTTAAATAAACTTTGTAAAATTCAAATTAGATTTGTTAAATACTTTTTTGTAAAATTCCTAAAAATTCAAATTTGATTTGTAGTAAATAATTGTATGCTATTTTTGAAATCACCTTCTATGATGGTGGTTTCTATAATATATCTTAGGATTTGTATTTCAATGTTAGGATCCTAATCTGTAGATGGATGCATATGTCTTATTATGATTGTAGCTTTGGCATTGGCTGAGTCCACTATTTCCAATCCACTGAATTCATGCAATTCAGTTTGAAAGTCAACTATTTTAATTTGTCAATAGGGTAACTAAGGAGTCTTTCATTGGGATTGATAATTTGAATCACAAAGAAGGGGATCTAACACATAGGGCAATAGGATTTGCAAGCCTGGAAGTTCAAAGGCGGACAAGCTTAATAAGTTGATAGGTCTAAAGTTCTTATTGCTACATATTTTTTCAATGTCTTGTTTCCTGGCTTCTCCTTTTTCTGTCAGTCTTTGGAGAAGGCTTCAATTCCATTCTTACCATGTCATAATTGATGGAACCATGCATTTACTTGATGTAGTCAAAAGAAACTTTCCTTCAGATTCCTTTCCATCTAAAGGGAAACTGTGGCCAAAAATAAATATTTTGCATTTGTTTTTTGTTAGTTACAACTCAACAGAGTTCTTGACAAAATCACTGTCAGCTTGTCCATTGACGGTGGTGAATAATCACATTTAATATCACCTTTTCGAAATACGGCCAGTTCTAGAAAATTCTCATAGAGTTGTTATTAAACTTGCCTTTGCCACCTGTTAATTATTGTTCAATGTTTCTTGTTTATGGGAAGACTGGTTATTTTACGTCATCAACACATTAGTGTATCTTCCTTCTGCACTCTCGTTGAAATATAAGGAATCATGCCATTTGTCACTGAATTAGTTTCACTTATGGATTGTCAAATATTCACCCCAATGTTTAATCATCTCCATTAAGCATTAATGCTCAGTTCCAGAATTTAAAAACACTATAGAATAGGTTATTTTATTCATTTTATTTTAAAATTATTCTGATTTGGTATCCACATCATGATTAAATATATTAAATCCCGGTCTTTAGATTTATGGTTATTCTCTCAGATGACTGTAATCTTATACAAGGCCCTGATCCTCCAACCCCACACAAACACCATCTCAACTGATGTATGAATTCCACAGTTACTAGGGATTGTGGGTATGAGAGCGGGGACGGCTATGGGGTGACAGTTTTGGAAGTTGGAATCTTTGGGTGTGGCCAGGACAACAAATGGAATTAAATAACTATAGATAAGAATAGTAGAAGGAAGAGAAGTTAGGAATTCCATAGTCCCAGGCTACATAGGTTTATGATTGTTCCGGTGCTTTGGGCCTGAAAACCGGGCTTTCTAGATGAGTGAACCCTGGTAACATGTGGATCTCTAATTTAAAGTAAAGAAATTCATGGCATGGCATGATTCAGATTGGAATTAAGGGAGCTTGTTCTGCAAAACTGTCCAGTAACAGCACAAGGTATATGGATACTATTATTGTAAGATGCATAATATTCGGTATAGGACTGGCTGGATTCCTTTGGTTGCACTTTATCTGGCAATTACAGATAATCAGTAACATTGGCGTTTTTGACAACCCTATTTATGTGCCTTGGTTCCCGAGTAATGGGAAAGATTCAACCTGATCTAGGAAGACATGTTTGAACTTTGAGGCGTTGCTAGCCACATAGCCTGCATTTATTTTACATCTTAGATATTTTTTCTTCTCTTTTTTGTTGATGCAATGTGCACTCTGTGTGGTGCAGAGCAACTCTCTAGTTTCCTTTTTATCTAATTTGTATGGTTGTTGTGGTCACTTACTGTTATGAAGTGTCTTTATCAGTAGTGATAGTTGTGATCATTCTTTAAAATTTCTCCCTCAATTACACATTTATTACACACTTTGTTTTCTCTACACAAACAATCAGTTGGAGTAAAGTTGCAAATAGGATAACTGAATGAAAATAAAGCTTTAGAGGTAGGGTAGTCTAGCAAAGATGGTAGGGAAATCCCCAAATTCACGGTGAAATAAATTACCAGAAAAATGAATGTATTTCAGTCACTCTGGAAACCATTTTGGGGTGATGCATCTTAATTTTGTGTTTTATATTTTGCAGTGCAAGTGTATTTGGGGTCTCTGCAGAGTCAATGCAGTGTTCGTATGATACAAAAGGGAATAGTGTGCCCACTATTCTTTTGCTAATGCAGGAGCGATTGTATTCTCAAGGAGGTCTTAAGGTCTGTAGTTATATGACTCAATTATTGCACAATAGACCCTTTTATATGAGATAAAGGCGGTTCAGAATCTATCTGAAGTTCTTCACATAAATTGATTTTATTCTCACTGTTAACAACAATCTGTCTGAGTTTGCAGGCTGAAGGCATATTCAGAATAAATGCAGAAAATAGTCAAGAGGAGCATGTACGGGACCAGCTGAATAAGGGGATTGTGCCAAATGATATAGATGTTCACTGTTTAGCAGGTTTGATAAAGGTATATCTGTTGTAGGTTTTAATTTCCTTTTCTTTTTAAGTAACTAAGGAGCGGGTGTTGCACTGGTTCAGATTGGATAAATAAATGTGTTATTATTAAAGCAAACTAGAGATTCACTCTGGCTTGCATAGTTACTGCTGGAATACCCATAGTGAATTGAATATTGTCAGCCCCCCCCCAAGCTTGAATTACATTATAATATGAGCCTGGAACCTTGGAATTATGGAGCAGTGTTGCACAGATATGCAAAATCGCAATTTGCTAATTGTAGTGAATACTCTAAGAAGTATGTGGGAAAGTAAAGAGCATTAGTTGTAGATATTCTCATGGTGATGTAGAAATATATCATAAAGATAACTTTATGCCTCATTTATAACTAGATAGCTTGTAACAAATATAAAGTGCTAGAATGTTTGTGAATAGAATCTTTTGGTGCCTTCCAAAACTTGTGTTATGCTCTATA
>ML786626.1:333637-350138 GCA_009831015.1 Picea engelmannii
AAAAATGGTCTCTTTCACAGATCTGCTCAATCTGCGTGATCTATAGTTGGAAGTGCATCTCCACCTATCCAAGATCACCTAGATCTTGGTATCAAACCAAAGATCTTAACCTTGGTCTCCCACCAAGGTTTTCTACCTCTTGGCATCTTGCCAACGATCACTACTCCTGGCATATCACCAAGAGTCACTCGCTTGGCATCTCACCAAGAGTCTCCCCCTCTTGGTATCTCACCAAGAGTATCTGGATCTTGACATCTCACCAAGATCATTAACTTGGCCTCTCACCAAGTGACTTCCACCTGAAGTGGATCCAGAACCTGATCTGCTCGTCTCCGTAGCCAAGTGAAGCTCAAGCCTCTGTGGTGCCCTGCTCCTCCTCCTTGTCAATCTCTGATGCTCTGAAGCCCCTACACCAATCCTTTGTCTCGACAACTCTGAAACTGAAGCTCTCCCGGGTGGACCAATCACCCATGATGATGGTGTCCATGAAAACTGAGTCTGAGCTCCCTCTGAATCACTACTATGAATCAATAGGCCCTCCTCAACTCTGTTTCCCCACCTGACGCTGGATGGTGTAACAACTGACAAGGAACTGACGAACGCACACTCCCTCTCATATTGAGCAACGAACTCAATCTCCTCTACTGTTGCTGCAGTGTCATCCTGCTTCTTCTTCTTCTTCTTGGGACACTGTCCTGTATAGTGACCCATCTCTCCACGAGCAAAGCATCTCACTTTGCTCATGTCTCTCTCCTGCCCACCGCCACTCTGTTGTGGTTTGGCCCCTCCCTTGGGACCCTGTCTAGCACCTCTGCCGGTCTTCTTCTTGCCCTTAGTCCACAGACCAAGGTCCTCATCACCTTGGGTAATCTGCTGCTGTCCTGAGGACTCTAAGGTGAGTCTCGTCTCCTCCTGAACGAAATCATCCCAAAGTCTCTCCCAAGTAGGCATAACCTCTCGAGCAACAATGTCTCGAACAAATGGGCCCCATGGTTTGGTAAAGCTGTTTAAGGTTGTCCTCACCATAAAGTCTGGGTCCATTATCTCTCCGACGGCTGCAAGCTCATCTTTAATCTGAGTGAATCTACCAAGGAATGATGTAACCGACTTAGAATCGAGCATCTTAATGCTCATGAGCCTGTCCTGCAGAACCATCTTTTGGTTTTGGTTACAACTTTGGTAAAGCTTGCAAAAAGAATCCCATATCTCAAATGCATAGTCTTTACCAGTCAAATGTGGAATGACGTGGTTTCTCACCCTGTCACAAATAGTCCTTTTCACCTTGTTGTTCTTCTTCTTGAACTCTGCCACCAACGCCGGAGCAGTGACAAGAGGAACAACGGGAGCCTAAACTATATCCCATAGTTCAAGATATCCTCCAAGGCGAAAGTGATCCTGGTCTTCCAAGGGGACCAGTTGCTCGCTCTGTCTAGCCTATCTTCTGCCCACATCTGGGACATTGACATGGTTGTCCATTAAAGCTCACACTGATGCTAAAACAACACACGAGTACTGCGTCACTCCTGTCAACATAGGTGTGAAAAGAGGCAGTACCACCACAACCTCACTCCTAGCAAATAGGTGTGAAAAGAGGTTGTAAAATACAGCCTCACTCATGTCCACGCAGGTGTGATAAGAGGCTGTCCACAAGTGTCAAAAATCAGTTCTGCAACTGTCAACAAATCTGTCCACAAGCTGTCCACAAACTCTGTCAACATGCTGTCCAAAATCTGCCCACTAAGCTGTCTCAAAACTGTCCACTGAATGCACTAGAAATCAGCAAGTCTTTGCCACCAAGGGCTTTGATACCATGAAGAGAAACGAGGTCCTATGAGGCTGCCAAAACAGGTCTGTCTTTGACCAGATTTTTGGCTCTAAGTTTAAACTTTGTAACTGTCCTTTGCTGCTGTTTTAGGACAGCAAACAGTCAAGTACTTTCTGCTCACAGTTTTGATGGTTAAGTGTCCTTTTGAGGTGCCCTTGCAAGTGTTTTATTATCCCAATGTTAGCACATGCAATATACTCAAAACAAATAACACTACCTCTAGATCTTTACAACTCTAAATGCTGATTTTACACTTCTAAGCATGCATGAAATTGACACATATGTTTTTGGTCAACATGACCCTGGAAACCCCCCTCCATGGGGAAACCCAATTTGGAGTAGATGTATATAGAAGGCCTCAAAGAAAAATTTACAACACGGAAAACATAAACAGGTGAACCCGTTACAATAGCAACCCTTCTCGGAAGCCTTGGAGTCCCTTGAAGATCTCCCTACTAGCCTCTTGAAGCAAGGCGCCCTTTGCCTTGGTGCGCCCCTCTTGGTTTGCTAGCTTTTGGTCCTCTTCCCTTGTGCCTTTGCCTTTGAAGTGCTTTGCCTTTGCCTTTGCCCACTTGATCCTTTGTGAAACCCTTGCCCTCTTGCCTTGGTATGAGCACCCTCTACACAAGTGCACCCTCCTCCATGGCTTGGTGCGCTCCTCTCCTTAGTGTGCCCCTCCTCTAGCAAGACCCAAACAAATGGAAGTGCGCCCTTAGCTTCCCACTAAGGTCTCCCTTCAAGCATAGCGCCCTTCCTCCTCCATGAAATCTCTCATAGACAAGGTGCGCCCTCCATGAAGATGTGCGCCTCTCCTCCTCCAAGTGCGCCCTCAAGCTAGGAATGTGCCTTAGCTCATGTGAGTGCCTCCTCCTCCATGGAAGCACCTTTCTCCAAGCTATGCGCCTTCCCACACCTCAAATAGCAAACCCTCAAGCTTGTGCGCCCTCCTTTTCTCAAGAGATGCGCCCAAGTGCTCTCCTCCTTCTCCTCTCCTCTCCTCTCAAGTGAAGAATAAATCTCATATTTGCCCTATTACCTCATTTAGCCTCCCTTTGGCCAAACCCTAAAAGATCAATTGCCTAGATCCAATCTAGCCAAGTTTAATCAATGGGTAAGATCTAATCCAAAAATCGCACTTAGGAAACCCACTTTCCTTAGTTTGCTCTATGTCCTTTAACTCACCCACAAAGTGAATTAAATGCCACTTTAATGACTTAAGTGACTTATTTCACTTTTGACTTAAATCTCGTAAGTCAAAGTGAAATTAGAATCATAAAGTAAAGTAATGAGGGTAATAGTCTCCCCCTTTGTTTTTAGAGATTCACAAACACAAGGGGACCACTTTCCAAGGTACTCAAATCTCAACAAATTTTGCATCCAAATCTGCTTCCCCTCAATGTCTGACTCTTTTCCTTCACCCTTCGCTGGGAGGATAAATTTCATCATCTGCAACACTGAAGAAAGTCCATTTATGCAATATAAGGGAGCATCAAGCCATTACACAAGGGAATTATCTAGTGTCACTTTATCTGACACGTGAACAATTTCTCCATGCATATGGCCCATCATCCATCTATACTTCCTCTATCCCTTCGTTTGGACACTATATTGTCTTCATAATTTGTTCGTTATCTCCAATGCATGCGAATACATTTTTTTGTTCTTTGTTGGAACCGATTGAAACTGATCAAGTTCTAACAAGACGACCTGTGAAAATTGGTTTGAGAAACTCAATTGCTATCCCAATGCCACAAATAATTCAAGGATGCATTTGATCATGCTGCTTGTGTTGAAATTCAACATAAAATCACACTCTCAAGCTTACTGAACTCTTCAGAACACTCTCCTGTGTGTGCCATCACAATTTTATGTTGCCTTGTTGCAGCTAAAATGCAGAGGCACACCACCGTCTTTCATGCTGCCAAGGGATAATTATGTGGATTATGCTGCAATAGAAAAACAGTGAACACCCATCTCTTCAGTTAAAGCTGCAAATGGGTTTCACTCACATATCTTTCTCATAATAACTCAGTCCTGTGATGGAGAGAAACTACACCATAAACATTGTTACAGTTGTTGCACTAAGTCATTACTTATGCACTTTGCTCAGCTTTTTCTTTGGTGATCGGCAGCTTCTTGAATCTTCAGCAGACTTTTTCACAGAAGCTTGCAGTCTTTTGCAGGCGGCTCCTTCACACCAAACAAAACATATCACAACCTGTCCAAATGGACCAAAACGCAGATCTGCATAAATCTGAAATAGAAGACCCAACACAGATTTTTGCTCTCAACAATTAAAACTATAGTCTGTGATGAGCATACACACAATAAAGTATGAGTGGATCACTCTTCTAACATTTCTACAAGAACAGTCCTCTCACAATTCATACAGCCACTCATATAGAAGTATAGCCATGGCTCTGATATCATGTTATGAAATTAAAGCTCTGATACCATGTTATAATTAAAGCTGTAATGAGCGTGAGTTATAATGGTTCAGCTTAGCATAACAAATACTCTAAAATATTTTACACAAGGAATTATCACCACAAGACTCTTAAAGATGGGCACAATCTTGGAGAGAAAAGGGCAAATCTCTTCATTCAACTCTCGCTAGAGATTCAATAATAGAATACTTCAATTCACTTCCTCTGTCAAATTATAATGGAGTGGTTGATGTCTTAATGTAGGGATTGGAGAGTGTAACTCCGAATATGCTCTCAGGACACTTGGTGCAATATCCCTTTTTCATGTAACTCCGAGATTGGTCATTATGACATTACATTTATGACAATTGTATGTGCCACTTGTGCACCTACCCAATATTCTATTTATGAACTAGGATGTTAGGAAATCAACAAAATCCTAACAAATAGGCATAAATTCTAACATCATGGTTGACAAAAGAACATTGGTGCTAGGTTAAGGCACAAAACTCTTATTGGTTTAGATGGTTAAGCACTCAAATTATCACTCTTTTATTATGATGTTTTGTGTAGTACTTGTTATTTTCATTTCTCACCATTAGGAATGTGCAAATGCTGCATGCTGAAAGCCAAAAGGAAATGAGCATAAGCAGGGAATAAAGTTCAATTTTTCAAATGCTGATATTTACTTCATGTTAATTTCTTGATAGCTATATTTATATTAGGTGTGGCGCTGGGTATGGGAATATTTCAAGTATATGTTTGTTATTGCCATTCTATCTGAAATAACTTTTTATGTAGAAATTTGTGACGAATCGAGAACATAAATTGTGCTTTGAAAGGCTCTTCATCCTGTGGATGGTGCTAACTTTATGACATGCTGTGTAATCCAGGCATGGTTTAGGGAGCTACCCACAGGTGTGCTGGACTCACTCACCCCCGAGCAAGTACTGCAGTGCAATGCAGAGGAAGAGTGTGTTGCACTTGTCAGGCTTCTCCCTCCAACACAAGTAGCCCTCTTAAATTGGGCAGTTGATTTAATGACAGATGTTGTACAAGAAGAGAAGCACAACAAAATGAATGCACGGAACATTGCAATGGTCTTTGCACCAAATATGACGCAAGTTGTTACTTCACCCTCAAATTCTATTCCTTTACTGAATATTGACTGGAAAATTTTGTGAATGATGATTTTGAAAGTGTAATGTTTCTCTTCTCTTACCAACAGATGTCAGATCCCTTGACTGCCCTTATGCATGCTGTTCAAGTGATGAACTTCCTCAAGACCTTAATTCTCAAAGCATTGAGGGAACGTGAGGAGATTGCATTAGGTCACTGGCCAACTTATTGTGCAGATTCACGTGATGAAGACGGTTATGACAGTACAACACAGACTTTGGGCAATTGTGAAGCAAAGTACAGCACAGATGATGAACGCACTAGTGGGAGTGGTGAATTTCTAATGGATGGTTATTCCCACAGTACTGAGGATGATATTGAGGATTCACGTGATTCAGTCAATTTTATTGAAGAAGATTTTGTGATTCATTTTGGTGAGAAGGAAACCACAGATGATGAGGAGCTCTCTGGTGATAGCAGGGCTGGTGATTTTAGTCCAAGCAGTGGAGATAATGAAGTGAGGGAAAATATAGAAGCAAGAATACTAGAAAGATTTAACAAAGGCAATGGTTTTCAATTTAGAAAAGGACCTGGCATGTTTCATTCAGAAAGGGATCAGGATACGGCAGGTACGAGTGAAGTGAATTCTGACAAAATTAATGGGCTTTTCAGCGACCAAAAAACAAAGAATGTTGTGGAGGATATGAAGGGAGATGTAAAGGACCATGCACAGTGCATGGTTCAGATGAACCATTCTGCAGTGAAGTCAAGAGGAAGAAGGGTTTTAAGTCCTATTGATCAGCAAATAGAAAGAGTGGAAGCATGGTGATGAATTTGATTTTAATCGCTGTTGTTTTGCCAGATTTTTTCTGTTTGTGCACCAACTTTTGGATTTGTGGGTGGAATTTTGGGGGCAGAAGGTTTTGGAGATGTTTGAATTTATGGGTGGTTTGTTGACTGTCTTCAAGTTATTCAAGAGCAGTATTCCTTGGCCTGGGTTTTGACTTTTTTTTGACTTTGTAAATTATCTGACCACAAGTATGTTTGGGTGCATCATAGCCTTGCATGGATGTCGACATTGCTAGACTTCAAAAATATTGTCAAGGGGCATGATTTTGTTATACATAGCGTTTGGATTAACCTGGGACTTGCTACGTTGTGATCGTTTTTGAGGTGTTAAAAGTTCTTTAACATCTCGTGATTTTACCAGCTGACTTCAGCAATTTGTATTTCCAAATCTTCTTGTAAGAAATTTTGAACTCATGTTTTATCTACAGTGCTTTTGAAGGACATTTGTTATAGTTAGGTGTCACGTATACATCTTTATGAGAGCTCCTAACTTTTGATTGTAACATATTGTTTTGTTTTATGAGGTCCTTTTTGTCTTTTTTTTAAAGATCTGGCAAAGATCAGCAATCAAATAGCACTATCTCTTACTTTGGAGTTTAACACCAGCTAAGTTACTGCTAAGCAATCTTACCTAGAAAGTAACAGTGGCTTCTCTTTTTCTGGTATTTTTGAATGCTGAACTGTTATATATTTCAAACGTGATATAAATCTTGAAGTCAAATGAAAGAGAAAACATGATACAAACCTTGCTTTCAACTGGGAGAGCAGCCAATCATGTCTAGAAAGTAGCCAAGTAATGCTTGTTTTGGTTTGTCATGGCATGAAAAAGAATTGGAGGGTAATGTTGCATATTCCCCAAAAAGCAAAATTTCAAATGATTCTATGATTTATTTGCTGTAAGGAAGCATTTCAAAGCTTTGCTATTTTATTATTTTATTTATCTAATATCGAAACAGTGGATCATGTTGGTGGTGAAGACAGTCTCTGTGCTTATGACATCTACTACAGAATTGTTTTCCTCTCTTCTCTCACACAATAAGAAATCTTCATCTAGACAGTCATGCCTCGAGGTAAGGATCCTCATATATACTTATTGTTATGTGCGAACATCTTATATTTTTGGCAATAATAAGATTTGTTTCTTATAATTAGTGTGTGAATTCACATAACGGCTCAAGACTTTTAATATGGCACACACTCAGCATTAGTAAAGCCATTTAGATTGAGTTCACGATGCAAAAATGTTGGGAAGTTGGGGACTATCAAGGTAAGAATAAATTGAAGATACTTGAGAGCAAATTGAGACTATGAAATCTGCTTTCAAGAAGAAGATATAGGTGCATAAATTTGCATGCATAATTTGGGGCAACAGGGAAATGGAGCATACTTGTAAGTGCAGAAGTAAAGCTTCAACTATTACTAACTTGGTTGATGAAGTCAGAAGTAGAGGTTCAACTATTACTAACTTGGTTGATGAAGTCTTTAACTGGATTGCAGTTTTGGAAAATATGTTAGACGGTACAATAAGAAACACATGGGCATCCATAGATAAGTCTTTGGCTGGGATGCAGTCTTGGAAAATATGTTAGACAGTACAATAATAAACACAACATTCAGCTAATATGTTTTTGACAATTCGTAACTGATGCATGCGAACTAGGTGTAAATGTATAATGTTTTGGGCCTTTTATTTGTAGAAAATATCCTTTTAGAAAGTTTTTAAGAGGATTGAAAGAATATTTTGGATTAATATTATTAAATTAAAGAAAAAAGTTGTGTTGATGTTTTTGTATGTTTAATGTATGTAATTATCACTGAGCACTATTGGAGTTGTTACCCCCTCATATGTCGTGAGGGTATTTTTTATGATTTTCATTAGCATGATATCTGTTATCTCTCGTATTGTATGGGGATTTGCACGTGATTTTCATCACATAATTTAGAGATTTGCAGGGTGGCGTGATGATTTTAGCCTTCCAAAGGTTGGAATTTAGATAGAAGCTACTTCAACCTTGTAACATTGTCATGGCTTGGTTTTCTCATCATGGTTGCACATGCTTTGGTGGATGATTATGCGATGCTCTTTGATGCTATGTGTTTTGCTACATGATGGATATGCCTCGGTTGTGGTCGTTCCATGATGAGTCTTATCGTATCAGAGGTTATTTTGTACATGGCTTAGGTTGTTTGACTCATGGATGATTGATGATGATATTTACCCCATGGTGAGAGCACCCTAGTGCTTGAGATGTCTATGATGAATCTATTATGATACTTGATGCACTAGACGAGGATTTTCATACAGTGCTCCCTTTATTAGAACCTATTATGATACTTGATGCATTAGACATGGACTTTCATACATAGCTCCCTTTATTACATAGCTTTACATGGTGATATGTCACGGTTTGAGAGGTTGACCTTCCACATTTGCCACATGTGACCTTATTGCTAGAGTGCTTGGCTTATTTGAACATGTTTTGACTTGAAGGTTGCACTTTATGATGGATATACACTCATTGTGATTAAGTGCACACAAATTTGAAGGACTTATTAGTGATTTTGGCTCTTGGAAGGCCCATCTTTTGAGCACCCTTGCTCCTTTTGAAAATTTTGACACCTATAGCACTTTGTGATGACATGGCTTATCACTCCTAGTGGAGCCCTCCCCATGTGCACATACAGTGATGTAATCCTAGTCCTCAACTCATTTTGAACTAGTTGGAGGCTATGTGAGTGTCCTAATGTTTCAAGGATGACATGACATGATTCATCTTGATGGAGGTCTACTACTTGGGCATGCTTGCGTGTACGGTGATTTTGGCACTTAGATTTGTGAGGGGGTCTTATCATTTTTGATGGAGGGCTCTCTTTTTGTTGTCTTCATGGCACATATTTGGAGGTCAACTAATACACATTGGAACTTTTGAGGAGTCCACTGCCTTGGCTGTTGTTACACTGCATGGAGAGTTGTGATATCACATTGAGAGTAGTGAGATTGCCTTGGGAGTTGGAGCATGTGCTTTGGGTGTTGGAGGAGGTTGATAGCTTGTGAAGGTCCACCTTTGAGTAGTTTGTTGATGGAGCACCCACTTGCCTTGGCAAACATGCATGACATCTCATCATTTATATCATTGATTATTGTTAGAGAGGGGTAGTCCCCTTTTTCAAGGTGTTTGTTAGCATCTTGCACATGGATTGAGGAGGTAGTTGGTGGTTTGACCCTTCACATTAGGGAATCTAACCACTTGCACATGATTTGATGGTTGTTACACCTTGGGAACCTCACTTGTAACTATTGCATGCTATGTTAGGAGGAATGTGCCACCTATTTCGTTCACACCTTCCATGTTGGATATTGCACATATTTTAGGGTGGTTACACTTTGGAGCTTGAGCTTGAAGAACCTATGCCTTATAGTTGAGTAGTCCACCTTATGAGGTTACTTTGTGCACATTCCCATGTTATCATTGGTGAGGGCATCCACTTGTCGAGGTTATCTACTTGGTCTTCCACTTACTTTGAGGATGCCCCATTCTTGGAGGATTCATTGCACACTTGTTCATGCATATTAAATAGGACATCCACCTTCAAGTGGCCACACATGCCACTTTTGGGAGCTTACACTTGGTCAAAGTTTGCTTGGATTATGGAGGCGTCGCACTCCATGAGAGTTTGTTGCACATGTTTTGAGGAGCATCTAGTGGAGTGACCCCTTATGAAGATTGTAATGATACGTTGGAGCCCTTTTGACATGGTCCACTACCGTGGAGGAATTACACATTTAACTAACTCCATTATTTTACTATTGCTTGATTTGTCTCGTGGAGTTGGTTACGTGAGATATTTATTGTATTATTTTCCTTGGATGTTTTATTGCATCTTTTTGGAGGAAAATGTGGATCACAACAACTCATTGTTACTTTTAGTAAGGAAGTTGTTGATAGGGCTATTTTGTTGTATTCATATTGATTAGTGGGTTTAAAAAAAAACAATTCATATTTGATTGTAGATGAAGATGGAGCTCAAACCTATATAATGGTTTGCTTTTTTCATTATATCTCATGGTTGGATTAGGAAGAAATCCGTAGAAACTTAGTTGAATATCTATTGGATGCTTTTGGAGTATCAACGAAATTGTTTTGTGGATGTTGTGTCTTCTAGATCTTAGTGCACTGTTTCTCATTGTTGCAATTATCTTGACATATGTTTATGGCGTAAGAGTTTGGAAGGCTCTCTTCATGTTCTATTGTGTTATCCTTGGAATGTTGTTTATGTTGCATTATTTCTTAGTATTGGATGTTGTTTGTTCTAGTAATATCCTTAAGCCATATTTTTGCAATTTGGGACAAGGAAAGAATCAATGTAGTTTGAGTGTTTCGGCCTTATTATCCTCTTTTCATCATTATGATAACCTTCCAAATGATCCTTGATTTGACTCCATTTCCCAATGGAAAGACACTAGTTTTTGGTCCTTCCATCCACTTTATTTTCCTAATTCAGAAAAACTACTTTGCTAGAACCATTTGTTCATTTCACTTTGGGCCTTTTTGCACAAGTTCTAGAATTTCTATTATAGGGAAGTCCCCCTTGAGTTGGAGGAGAGATGACCTAAAGTGTAGAAGAAGGTTGGTGAGGTGATAGTGGCCTACCTTTTAGTTACACCAAAGCCTTGTTTGAGCTTTAGGACTTTATCTCAAGAAGTGAAGATTTGTGTGATAACATTTTGGCATCATTATTGGGGATAAATTTCATTTCTTGGAGACATTTGTAGATCAACTACATTATTTGATAACGGTGTATATTTGAAGATCATATTCTCATCTTGGCGATTTCATTGGGAGAATGAAGACATTGTTCCATGTAGATTTTTGAAGACCTTGTTGCTTGTAGGGTGAAACAAGTAACATTGTGAAGGCATTGAAGATTTACCTTGATGACTCCACATCATTGGTATGAGGTATCACTTTGTATTTTTATATTTCATATCAAGTTGTATGCTCAAATGAAAAAATATGACACCACAATAATTTCATGATTTGTATGTCTTTTTGAAGTTGAGAAAATTCCAGGCTACCCAAATGATTATTCTACAAAATGGTTGAAGGACATTCCAAAGTTTGATCATGATGCTCATTTTACATGTCACTTCATCATTGAAATTTGTTTCCAAGCACAATATAATAGACAAAAATGTTTTGATAAAACTGGAAGGAGATCCAAAGTTTTGGATCAAGCACTGTTGTAGGCCAACAAAAATATCTTCTCTTGTAGATGTGATCCGAGTCTTCTTCAAGCGTTAGGATCCTCATTGCGAAGAGGAGAAGTATGAATGAATTATTCAAGATTTCATGGCAGCTCTACATGAAGATGAACGAACACGTCATGATCCCATGGAGCATTAAACACATGAGAAACATGTGGATAAAAAAGATTCTCGTGTTTCCATGGTAGAGCAAGAGTCACCTCAAGACTCCATTGAAGAGCAGGAGCATGAGAAAGAAGTTGATGAAGAAAGCACTCAAGCCTCCATGCCATTATTTCATGAAGACAAGGGTTTTCTAAGGCATGAGTTTCTTCAAATTATGAAATTAGTGATGTATTTCTTGAATATTTGGAGATGGATATTATTGAAAATAAACCTTTGAAGCATGACAAATTTTTAGATCTATTTATTTCTTTGTGTAATAATAAATATGGTAGCCAAAGGGATGTAGATGTAGACACCAATTTTCAGATTAGTAGTCATAGCTTGAATGCAGATTTTTGGTAGCTTTATGAAGATTCCATTTACAACACCAATTTGGATAAATCTAGTGAAGAAAATGCAGAAATTTTACTTTTGGAACAACCATAAGTGCATTTTCATAAAATTCCATAATTAATTTTCAGTCACACTTTCTTATGGATAGATCAATTTATTTTTCAGATTACGGAGCACGCTGTAGATAATGAAAGTGAAAAAATTTCTTTGAGTAATTTACAATTATATTTGCTGAAGGATAATGGTGTTTTATTTGAGTCTATATTACATGTATAACAGTCAATGTTTATAAATTTTCTAGCCACTCTCTCTGATAGATAGTTCATAATATTTTTGTATTTGCAATCAAAAGGGTGTAATTGCAATGATGAAATCACATAATTTTTCAGCCATCATTTCCTTTAAATTTTGATGAGTCTATGTATGAGAAATCAACATTATATGACCCTTTTATAGCTGTAAATTGCATGAGGTTTGAAGATTTTTGCAACAAAAGTTTTCATCTATTTCTCTCCTTATTTTCTCAATTTATGATTGAAAATCTTATTGGGAAGTATGTTTTTGGTGTTGAAATATGTATGGGACAAAAGTATTTTCAGTCTATGGCTTCTTGTGAAAATTTACAACCATATATAGAAGGTCAACAAGTATTAAATTGGGAGCATTGTTTTTTTCAAAATCTGGACTTTCATCTCGCGTTTCATGTACATATTTGTTGAAGGGAAGCCGAGATATATTTTGCAGGTTGTTTTTGAAGCTACCTCAAGTTTGGTTTTGTAAAAACATGGTTGATATTATACACTGAAACCAAGAAGGCCATTCATTGGAGTATGTCGATAAGCTCTGTGAGATGCCCAAGGTGTACAGACTTTGCTTGGAGCATTCATTTTGCAGCCCTATCCAAGAATGGATAGAGCAAGCTTGTAGATACATATGCCAATCTTGACATGATATTGGTGCGCTTATCCATTCTCATGAGTTGGATTCTATGTTTTGTTATGATGTAATATTTGTACCAACTCATGATCATTTTGTACTTGACATATCCTTGTTTTGGTTTATAGCCGAACCCAAGGGTAGAGACCTTGATGTTGAGCTTGGTTTCATTGGTTGTATGCTTATACTTAGCACTTTCATTTTTTATTTTAAGTAGAGTAGAGTAGGATGAATAATCTTTTGAGATAATTAGATACAATAAATAAGCTTGACAATTGAGCATTTGTTGTTTCTTTCATGTTGTCATTGGCATTGTTCGCTTATGTTTTTCTTTGTAAATCCAAATTTTAGAATCTTGACGAGGAATATACATCAAAAAAATAAGAAGAAAAAGAAGAAGCGAGAAGAGAAAAATAAGAGAATAAGTTTGTGGTGTTCAGGGATGTGGATTTGTATATATTCCACCACATGGTCTTGCTTCCTCCTATTTCTTTGTAGGTACAACTAGAGATTTTGAGGTTCTCATGCACTCTTCCTTGAGAGCACATGTTCCCAAGTTGGAGCCAAATGTTATCCCCTCAAATGTCATGAGAGCAACTCTTGTGATTTTCATCATAGGATATGATTTGCAACATCATACATATTATTCTTCATATCGTATGAGGGTTGCATATGTGATTTTCATCACGTGATTCAAAGATTTACAGGGTGGCATGATAATTCTAGCCTTCCAAAGGTTGTAATTTAGATAGAAGATGCTTCAACCTTATATCTTGGAGTATTGGAAGGTTAGAATCATCATGCCATCGGTTGGAATTTAGGTAGAAGCTATGTCAACATTGTATCATGGACTATTGGGATTGATTTTGGAGATAATACTTTCCATTGATCARATGTTGTCTTGGTGGAGGATATTGATTTTCTCCTTGAACCATTGTCATGGCTTGGTTTTCTCTTCATGGTTCACAARMTTTAGTGGATGATTATGAGATGCTCTTTAATGCTATGTATTTTGCTACATGATGGATATGCCTCAATTGTGATCATTCCATGATGATTATTATTGTATCAAAGGTTATTTTGCACATGGCTTAAGTTGTTTGACTCATGGATGATTGATGGTGATATTTACCCCATGGTGAGAGCACCTTAGTGCTTGAGATGTTTATGATGATCCTTTTATGATACTTGGTGCACTGGACATGGATTTTCATAGAGTGTTCCCTCTATTGTGTAGTTTTTCAAGGTGATATGTCATGGTTTGAGGGGTTGACCTTCAACATGTGCCACATGTGATCTCATTGCTAGAGCGGATGGCCTATTTGACATGTTTTGGCCTTAAGGTTTCACTTTATGATGTATATGCACTTCATTGTAATTAAGCACTCACACATTTGAAGGACCTACTAATTATTTTGGCTCTTGGAAGGCCTATCTTTTTAGTGCGCTAGCTACTTTGAAAATTTTGACACTTAAAGCACTTTGTCATGACATGGCCTATCACTCCTAGTGGAGCAATCCTCTTGTGCACATATCTTGATGTAATCCTAGACCTCACAATGGATAGTTGATTCATTTTGACCTAGTTGAAGGTTTATGACGTGATAGACCAAGTGTTTTGAGGATTACTTGGCTTGATTCAATGTACTACTTGGGTACCCTTGCTTGTTCGTTGATTTTGGCACTTAGATAGACTTGTGACATGGTTTACTATCATTTTTGATGGAGGGTTCTCCCATTGTTGACTTCATGGAACATATTTGGAGATCTTCCAATACACATTGTAGCTTGAGGAGCTCACTGCCTTGGGCATTGTGGCATTACTTTGGGCATTGTGACATTGCATTGAGAGTTGTGATATTGCATTGGGAGTTGGAGCATGTGCCTTGGGAGTTGGAGGAGGTTAATAACATGTGGATGTCCACCTTTGAGGAGTTCATTGATGGAGCACCCACTTGCCTTGGCACACATGCATGCCATCTCATCATTTATATAATTTATTATTGCTAGAGAGAGGTCGTCCCCTTTTCCCAGGCATTTGTTAGCATCTTGAACATGGATTGAGGAGTTAGTTGGTGCTTTGACCTCTCACATTAGGGGATCTAACTAATTCAACATGATTTGATGGTTGTTACACATTGAGAACCTCACTTGTAACTATTTCATGCTATTTTATAAGGGACATGCCACCTACTTAGTTCACATGTGCCATGTTGGATATTGCTTATATTTTAGGGGTGGTTACACTTTCGAGATTGAGCTTGGAGAACTAGTCTTAGTGTTGAGAGCTCCACCTTATGAGGTTATTTTGTACACATTCCCATGCTATCATTGGTGAGGGCGTACTCCATTTGTGGAGGTTATCTACTTGGTCTTCCACCTACTTTGAGCACATCCCATTTTTGGAGGATTCATTACACACTTGTTCATGTGTATTAAGGAAGACGCCCACCTTTAAGAGGCCACACATGCCACTTTGGGGAGCTTACACTTGGTTTCTTAGATTATGGAGGAGTCCTACTCTTTGAGAATTTGTTGCACATGTTTTGAGGAGCGTCCAATAGAATGATCCTTTGATGAAGATTCTAGTGATACACTATAACATTTTTGACATGGTATACTATCTTGGAGGAGTTACACAACTAACTAACTCCATTATCTTACTATTGTTTGACTCTTCTCATGGAGTAATGTAGTTACTTGAGAGATTTATTGTATTGTTTTCCTTGGATATTTTATTGTATCTTCTTCAGGGAAAACGTGGATCTCAACAAATTGTTACTACTTTTAGTAAGAAAGTTGTTGATGTGGCTCTCAACAACTCCTTACTACTTCTAGTAAGGAAGTTCTTGAGAGGCCTATTTTATTGTATTCCTTAGAGAGAATTTGAGTAAATATGGATCTAAAATGGGCCTCCTAAGAAAAATATTAAAATAGCAAAAACATATGCCACATCACACTAAGAATATACCATGTCACACTAAGTTAGAGGTGTTATTAGTGAAGTTTAATCTATATTATCTCATTAATGATAATTTTCAAATAAATTGGATTAATGTAGAATTAGGTGAGAGTAAAAAATCATAATAAAAGTTTTAGGTTCTTGTGGATACAATAAATGATGTAGCCCTAAATTATATAAATTTATATTATATTTTATTTAGAATAATTTGTAATTGATTAAATATATTGTTACTTTTTTTATATACTTAATAATAAATTTAAAACTCAAAAAACAAAATTTTAATCAAATAATAGTAAAATTTTAATAATAATAATAATAATCTAATTTTAAGGTCACTGGTTGTTGTATGAGATCCCCTAGTTTGTGGGACAAGGGCAGATATTTGACTTGATTGCTAAAACCCACGAAGGTATACATATCCTACCCCTTATCCCCCTCTGGTATTGAACTTGTAACCTCTTAAGAGGAAACACATGTTCTTAACCATTAGGCCCACTCAGGCTTTATATATTTTGTTATATTCAATGTTGCACAAGTTTCTAGAATGTGAGAACTTTGGGAACACACATATGAGTGTCAGAATTGATAACTAGTAAAATTGAAGGTCAACCTTGCTC
>ML786626.1:415600-426551 GCA_009831015.1 Picea engelmannii
GAGAATATCACTAAATTTATGCATTGATTTTATAGGTATGTGTTGGAAATGATCCTCTAAAATCTGTTTTTGAGGGTTTCATATTTGTACCTTCCAAGAAATGCTATGCAACTTTGCTATAACGAAATATTCTTCGGGACAAAGATGTGCCACTACAAGTGTCTATGTGATGGAAGAGAAAGGCATGTAATGCTATACAACTAAAATGAACCTAGGAAATTTCCCCAGACTGCTTTTACTTAGAGAATTTCTTCTTGTTAAATGATCAACTTTTTAACCATCAACGTATGCTCCAAAACACTAACAAAATGTGGGTTTTTCGTAGAATGTACGACATTAATATCCTTTGTGGGTTTTGCATAAAATTCTTCCATAAATACCCTTTGAAAATGCGCCCAGGATGCTAGTTGGCCATTCTCTCTAGGGTATCCTACATGTAAAGGTTTTACTTTGACAAATCTTAGGATGAGGGGCACTTAACCATAAAGAAATACAAACATATTAAGAGCTGGATTATTGTGCCTTGGAATTAGAACTCAAGCCGCCTAGAAGAGATACCTAGACCTGTTGAGAAGGCTTATCAAATACATCTTGGCCAATTCCTTGACAATTCTGAACCCCTTTTACTCTTCCCTCAGTACATGTGCACTATTTATTCTTCAATGAATTAAAATATGAACTAAATACTAAATTAAAACTATCTAATACTATGCTAATTTAACTTTGTCCTAACATATCCTATCCTAATTAGGAGCAAACTAACTGTATAAATATGGTGAAAGATAATACCATTAAAACCATAAATAATTCGTGTGTGCCAATGGTAGCTGATAATAAAAATGCTACATATACATTAACAATTAGATGTAGAATGGATTCATAACATTATTTATATACTCATAAGGAAACATATGACAACATGAGTATCTAAAATAAAGTGAAGAAATAGTTCATACAATAGAATTCCATGCAACTCAAGCAAAAGATAAATGCACAAAGAAAAATCTCATATACATCTACCAAAATCACAAATTCCAAGAGTGCCTCTTGCTCTTTATTCACTCAGAATTAGTAGTACCATCTTTCATTTACAAATGGAAAAAGTCATTTTCACTTCGCAACACTCTCTTTTAAAAAATAAGGGAGGTTGTTCACATTCTGTAACTATTATCATGTCAGATGAAAATTACAATATTTCGTTTCATATTCTAGATTAGGACTTTGAAAATTTCATATGATTAAAATAAAGAAAATTTACTACAGAATAATGATCAAGAAGTCTTTGAGAACTGCATGTTGTCTCTATATTTGTTCCATAGATCGTAGTCCTTCAGGATCACATCTACTTTTCTCAACTGAATCTTTTCCAGATCTATTTCATAGTCACAAATATTGGTTGTTACCTCCATCTTTATACTTTTCTTTGTCTTATGAATGAAGTCCCTGGCTAGTGTGATCAATGTGGCTAGCTTCATGAGTTGTTCTTTCAGGACTTTTTATTTACTTCAATGATTTTGGCAACAACTTGTTGGATTCTATCTCTTCTAGTCTCCATGTTCTCTATTCTTGATTTAGCCGTAGGTGCCTCTTCAAGGTCTACCATCACATCTATTCCAAACTCTTCAAGTGAGCTATCAGAGGCATTCTATAATATTTTGCATGTCTTGCTGACTACTTCATGTGTGCTCTTAATATCATTCAAGAGGGGCTTCCAAGTATCAAAGAGGACATGATATTTAATATTTTTTCTGGTTGTGTAGATTGATAATGTATTAGGATGATTATCATACATGTTTTTCCAATCTACAATATTTTTAAAGACATTTTGTGCCCTTTGATAATTTCTCGTTATATCTTCTAACTGATCATTCAGTCTGATTTGGTCTTCTCTCTTCTTCTAAATTTCATTCAATATACAAAAAAATCCTTTCTGTACAATCCTGAGTTCCTCATTGGCATCTTTGGCTTCTTCTTTAATAGTTTCCAGGATGAGGGTTCTTTGTTGGTTTTCTTCTGTGGTCTTTTCAAAAACCCGATTATCTTGATCCAATTTTAGGACTCTGTGCTCCAACTTTTCATTGTATTTGCTTACTTCCATGCATTCAACCTGCAAGATTTCCCTTTCCTATGCATGTTTTGTCTTTAGCTTTTCCATTTCTTATGAGTGGGTGAGCTTAAGAGCTTCCAATTATTCCTGGTGTAACCTATGATTTACGCTCTCTCTTTTCTCAAACTATGCATTTAACTTATCCTTTTGAAGTTGTAAGTATTTATGCATTTCCTCTTTGTGAAATTGTTCTACAATGTTATCCTCTTTCTTGAATTCAACATCTAGGCTATCTTTTATGGTGTTTAGAGCTCCTTCTATATTAGATACCGTAGCCTTGGATATATCCAATCCCCCCCTAACTCATAAACTAACATTTCATTTGCACCTGCAAATGCATTAAGGGATGAAGTGTTGGGTATGTATTATATTCTTTGCACAAATAGCTCTAGTGTATGCTACGTTGCGGAGAGCACACAGGGGTTCGGGGGAAACACCTCGAGAGTTTTTTCTGCCTCAGGAAACATGTTTCATTTTGCCTCATTTTTCGTGTCACCTCAATTTTCATGTCCATTGTTGGGCAATTTTTCAGCAAATGGGTTTTTCCGATGGTTTTCTATTTCCAGTTATGGAATTAAAGTTGTTTACAAATATGGGTCATTGGGTTAGGGTTTTGGATGTCGCTGGCTCCTATATGTATATTGTATTGTAACAATGTATCACTATGAATTAATATAGAATATGTTGGTTTTACAGGTTTGGGTTTCCAAGGGAAAAATATATGTGTAATGTGTGTATTTGCCATTGTATCTTTTCTTTTCTTTTATTGAAAACCCGTTTAAAGTAAAATATTGTACAAGGTTAAAATCTACATTTGGTATCAAAGCTTTGTTGGATTTAGGGGGACAAATTTTTGGTCAAGGGTTTGGCACGTGACTGTGATAAGCCTTGTTACAGTGAGAGATCTGTGGTATTGATTTTTCAGGTGAAAATAAATTGTGAGTAGTTCGAAAATGGAGATCGATAATTTTAATGGGAAAAGTTTTGAGCCGTGGAAGCTCAAGATGGAAGATATATTGGTGGACAGAGATCAGTGGATCATGGTGGATCTAGGTACTGCACCTACAAGAACTTCAACAAATGACTGGAAAAATTTGGATCAAAAGGAGAAGAGCACAATCCGATTGTGTCTCTCAGATTCCATATTACTGAATGTGTCAGAGGAAGCTACAACCAAATATTTATGGGATAAGTTGGGGAAGTTGTATCAGTCTAAGTCCCTAGTAAATAATCTTTTCTTGAGAAAGAAGATGTATAACCCGAGGACGAGAGATGGAGACTCAATGGTAGAGCATTCGACCGCCTTTAATACTGTGGTAAGTCAGTTAATATCTATTGAGATTAAAATTTCAGATGAAGATAAGTGTATAACTTTACTGTGCTCTTTAATAGACTCGTGGGATAATATGGTTGTGTCCATAGGTAGTACTACAACTGCCTTGAAGTTTGATGAAGTGGTCTCATCCTTATTTTCGGAGGAGATGAGATGAAAGAACATGGAAGAACAAAGCATATATGCATTATTTGCAAGAGGACACTCCTAGGAAAGAAATAGATCTAAGTCTAAGGGTAGATATAAATCTCTCAGAAAGTTTGTAACGATATGCTGGAGATGTGGAAAAGAAGGGCACTACAAGAAGTAGTGTAGATCCAAAATTGAGAAAAAGAAGGGATCTAAAGAATCTCCTTCTACATAAGAAAATAACCCCAAGGAAGAAGGAGGGGATGTGTACTTGGCTTCTTCAAGCACACATGCAGATCACGAGGCATGGTTGGTTGAATCAGGTGCATCCTTTCATATGAATCCCCAAAGGGAGTGGTTCTGTGAATATGAAAGGTATAATGGAGGTAATTTTTTCCTAGGTGATGAATCGACAACCAAAATCATAAAATGAGGAAAAGTCAAGTTGAGGCTCATAGATTGAAGGATTAGAACACTACCTAGTGTTCTTCACATCCCAAGTTTGGCCAGAAATTTGATTTTTGTAAGAAAAATGGATGATGCAGGGGTAAAAACAATATTTGAAAAGGAAACCTGCATGATGGTTTGAGGAGTAATGGTGTTGCTGAAGGGAGTTCGGTTTGGAAATCTGTATAAACTGGAAGGAAGAATTATTAGTGATGGGTGTAATAGTTCCATTGTTCCTGATGTTGGAGTTGAAGAAGAAATAGTTCCTATAGTCTCTAGAGAAAATGCTATGCTGTGGAATCAAAGACTTGGGCATATCAAAGAGAAGGGTCTTCGACTACTACACAGTAAAGTTGTGGTTGAAGGTATGTCTAAATGCTCTCTGGATTTGATTTATGTGAACATTGTGTATATGGGAAGCAAAATCGTGTAAGATTTTCCTCTAGTGCAATGAGGGCAGAAGGAATTTTATATCTAGTTCACAGTGACGTGTTTGGACCTGTGTCGATTCCATCATTGGGAAAATCTGTGTACTATGTCTCATTTATATATGACTTCTTGAGGAATACTTAGATATATTTCCTTATGAATAAATCTGAAGTCTTTGACAGATTTAAAGAGTTTAAGGCTCTTGTTGAGAATCAAACAAAGAAAACAATTAAGGTGTTGAGGAAAGATAATGGCAGAGAGTTTTGTGGGAATGAATTTGAATAATTCTATAAGAAGTGTAGTATAGAAAGGCAAAATACTACTCCATATACACCTCAGCAAAATGGATTTGCAGAAAGGATGAACATGATGCTGATGGAAAATGCAAGGTGCATGCTCAACGCTGTCGGGTTAGGGAAATAATTATGGGCAGAGGTAATGGGTACTGCATGTTACCTGGTCAATAGATCACCCTCATCAATGCTGGATGAAAAGACTCCATAAGAGGTATGGACTGGTAAGAAACCTTCTCTCATACATCTCAATGTATTTGGTTGTGAGGCATATGTTCACGTTCCAAAGGAAAACATGAGTAAGCTAGATAAGAAGGCTAAGAAGTGTATCTTTATTGGGTATAAATATGGTCTCAAAGGTTATAAGATTTGGAACACGGAAACTAAGAAGTTTGTGTCTAGCCGAGATGTGGTATTTAGAGAAATGAAAGATTTTGTTAAACAAGAAGTCCTACCAAGTATGGAAGAACCAGAGAAAATAGAGTTTGATTTAAAGGATGATGAATCAGACTCTACAGAAGAACATGAATAAGAAGAAGAAGATCCTCATACTCCAGTATTGAGGATATTGGTTCGAGAAAGAAGGATACCAGAAAGGTATAATCCATCTGATTTCCATTCAAATTTTGTTTTGTTTATTACTGATGATGATCCTAGAACTATCAAGGAGGCAGTGGATTCAGAGGATGAAAATCTATGGAAAAAGGCCATGGATGAAGAAATGGCATCCTTGGATAAGAATGAGGCTTGGAATATAGTGGATTTTCCGATTGAAAGAAATCCCATTGGAAGCAAATGGGTATTCAAAAAGAAGCCGAATGTAGAAGGCAAAGTGGTGAAATACAAAGCTCGGTTAGTAGCAAAGGGTTATTCCGAGGTTGAGGGAATTGATTTTGGTAAGATTTTTTCTCCTGTTGCCAAGTTAACTTCTATAATATTTTTGTTATCTGTTGCTGCTGCATTTTATTTTGAAGTAGAATATATGGATGTGAAGACAACATTCCTACATGGGGATCTGGAAGAAGAAATCTATATGAAGTAACCAAAAGGCTTTGCTGTGAAGAGAAAGGAGTTGGTATGCAAGATGAAAAAGTCTATGTATGGTTGAAAACAATCATCAAGGATGTGGTATAAAAAATTTGATACTTATACATTGGGACTTGGCTTCACAAGAAGCAAAGAGGATCACTGTGTGTATTTTAAATTATTGGTGATCATTTGATTTATTTGGTCTTGTATGTGTATGACATGTTGCTGATAGGAAATGACAAGGATATTATCCAGGATGTGAAAACTCAGTTGTCCTCTAAATTTGACATGAAGGATATCGGTGCTTCAAACTTCATTTTGGGCATGGAAATTAAAAGAGATTAGAAAAATAGGAAACTCTGGTTAAATCAGAGAAAATATTGCAGAGGTTTAATATGTAGGAATGTAAACCGGTCAAGGTCCCTATTCCTATTGGTGTAAATTTATCAGCGGATCAGTGTCCCAAGACACATGAAGAGGAGGAGGACATGTATCGTATTCCATATACGAGTGCAGTTGGTAGTTCGTTGTATTCAATGGTATGTACTAGACCAGACATTACACATGTAGTGGGATTTTTGAGCAGGTATATGTCAAAACCAGGGAAGGAGCATTGGACAACCGTAAAAAGGGTTTTCAGGTATTTGCGTGGCACTGCTAGCTATGGATTGTGCTACCAAGGAAGACCAGGATTGGACAGAGTGTTGGAAATACATGGCTTTGTGGATGCAGACTGGGCTGGAGATCCGGCTCATAGGAGATCTACAAGCGGGCATGTGTTTAACCTGTTTGGAGGAGTAATTAGTTGGATGAGAAAAATACATGTTGTAGTGGCACTTTCAATTACAGAAGTTGAATACATGGAATCCATTCATGCATGTAAGGAAGAAATATGGTTACAAATATTGTGTTAAGGTATTGGGTTCATACAACAAGCTCTAAGGATATATTGTGACAGTCAGAGTATAATTTTTTCTGGCGAAGAACTCGACTTATCTTTCAAAGACAAAACATATTGATATTCAAGATCACTTTGTGAGAGACATGGTTGAAGAAAATAAGGTGTTGTTGATGAAGGTGGACACTTTGAAGAATGTTGCAGATTCATTAACAAAATTGTGAGCATTGAGAAGTTCCCTTGGTGTAGAATGTCCATGGGCATTGTTTCCCTAAATTGTTGACTATGTAACCCTGTAACCCCCTGTATCCAAAGAAAATAACAAGTAGGAGAATGTTGGGTATGTGTTATATTCTTTGCATGACTATCTCTAGTGTATGCTACGTTGCGCCGAGCACATAGGGGGGTTTGAGGGGGGCGATATCCCCCTTGCGTGGGGGTTCAGGGGAAATTCCCATGAGAATTATTTTTTCCTCGAAAAATGTGTCACATTTTTTTCTTGTTTTTCATGTCACCTCGATTTTCGTGTCCATTGTTGGGCGGTTTTTCGGCACATGGGTTTTTCCGATGGTTTTATATTTTCAGTTAAGGAATTAGAGTTGTTGAATAATACAGGTCATTGGGTTAAGGTTTTGGATGCTGCTGGCTCTTATATGTATATTGTATTTTAAAAAATGTATCACTATGAATGAATATAGAATATGCTGGTTTTCTCGGTTTGGGTTTCCAAGGGAAAAATATCTGTGTAATGTATGCATTTTCCATTGTATCTTTTTTGTTCTTTTATTGAAAACCTGTTTGAAGTAAAATATTGTCCAAAGTTAAAATATACATGAAGCATTATGTATTGCATTTTCCTTATGTTTGGACCCGCATTCCATTTAATATTTCTCTCGGAAGATTCTTTACTGAGGGAAGATTCTCCCCTTTTTCTCTTATTGATATTATCTTTTGCAACAGACCCCCTTCCCTCCAAAGGGTTGCACAACCTCTAGGTATAGTATCATTCAAGTCACCGAGCCAAATGGATCATCAGGCTCTTAATGGGAAGCAGATTTACTTGACATAGTCCCTTCACCTTCTCGATGCAAGTTGTGTGGCAACCGCTGACCCTCTCATTGTCACTTTTCAAGTCTTAACGCCAGTGATGCTAGCCCTCTACACCATGATTCCTCCTTGATGTGACTATAGACTACGACTGTGGGAAATATCCCTTCACGACTCCATGCTTCAAATCTTTCGTGAGCTACTTACTCCCCTTTTTTCGATTTCTAATCAGTGAATCCTTCGGGACCGAATCTACGGTTCATGTTTTCCTCGCATTCAACGACTGAGATTGAATTGTGAGTTCAGACTTCCCAAGCCCTCTCTTCTCATAGATCTTCTTTTCCCGATATATTCCTCTCCTCTGACTTGTGTGGATTTCTTCCACACATCCCTTCTAGATCCAACGACTTGGATTCAAATCGCTCTTCACGACTTTGCGAAGATCTTCGTTTGCTCTTGGAAAACCCTCCCAAGTTCTTGTTTCCAAACCTCTAGATCTTATGCCACCTGTCTCCTATGAATATGGATGATCTCATGGCCTTTAGGACTTCGTCAAGTCCTCAACCCCTTTGCACACTTAGCGCAATTCCCTTCCTTGAGACTTAAGCTATTCTCGAACTTCTTCTGCACTCCTTGCAGAGTTTTGCGTAGAATATTCTGTGACTTTGCTCAGCTTCAAAACCTTCGAGGTTATCCTTTCCTCTGCGTCCTTCAGTGAAATTTCACTTTCCCTCTTGGAAACCTAACGCTCTTCCTCCTTATCTTTGTAAGATGAACTTACAATCCCCTGGGCACACTCCTTGCACTCGACTCAGGTTTTCGATGATTTCTCCTTTAGCCTTCATGAACATTTTAAGGCATCTCCTTTCCTTTGTCGATGCACTCTTGCAAATCCTTCCTTCCTCAGAATGTTCGGTAATATTGGGATTGCCTTAAGGATTCCAACACTTCAGGATGTGTTGTTCACGTACATTATCACACCAACTTGATGCCCTCCTGGTAGAGTACTTCAGAGTGTTCAATAAATTTGGACAATATCTTCCCTTACATAGTCTTCCCTTCCAAGGTACTTAATCACCTTGAAATTTCCTCCCGAGTCTGTGAATTACCCTGGTGTGCCCTCCTGGTAGCTTCTCTTCTGACTCCACTGAGTTTAGATACGCACTCCTTGCGTTGGCTCACAGAGTTTCCACCCTCTGTCATGCACTCCTTGCACTTAGCCAATAGAATCAGGCTTAATTAAACACACTCATATATATAAGGTTATAATTCTATCCCTGTAGATGATTTATAACATACATCTACAACTCAAATGCATACAAATGAAATTCATCACAAGATATCCATTACACATAAATTGATAATAGGAAAAACTGTCAATTTTCTATTGATGGCGGAATGTCAAATTACAAATGTTTGAGTCTGAACTGCAGCCGAGTCTCGTCCCTCTGTGTTCCTCTCTATATCTCCTATGCATATGCGTCTTCCTACTCTACTAGAAACAATACAAGAGTTTATACAAGAGGGGGGGCTTGACGAGCTTCCCTCCAAGGTAATCTAGTGGTGTAAAATCACCATTCAAAATGCTTGACTACCGAGGCAGATTACAATAATGGAAAGATGCTCCAAATTGGATGTAGATCCCTCCTACCATTAATCACTTAATGGCGACCTTATCTCTAGATTGTGCGAAGGCACAATTGGGCTCTTCCACCCTGTCGGCATTAATTGTCTAGATCACGCCTTAGATTCTCGAAGGAAAAATGAGAGGGTGGCGCCTCTCCTTTCCTTGAATGTGCACCATGCGTGTTAATCGGTTGGCGCGTGCTAAGGTGGAGCGATGCTCCTACATCATACTCCATGGCTACAAAAATCATGAGCTCTTGCTCATGAGCTTCAAAGTTCTGTTGAAATCCTCCTGGATCCCAAACTTTCTCCTGGAGTTGTCTTCCTGCTCCTCTTATTTACTGCTGCTGCTGTATATTCCCTGCTTCTCGTGCAGGTTCTGTTTTGTCCATCTTCTCCTTGCTGACCGCTTCTTCTGCTGACCTCAACATTAGCTTCTGTTTCTCCTCTACAAATTCTTCCAAATGCTCTATCAATTGACTTTCCTTTTGCAGACTAGATTGCTACACTTCTTCCTGGTCAATGGGTAAATAACATCGACCACCCACGTTATTTTCTTCATCTCTCATGGCCTTATTTTTCCACTCTACTACAACTTCCATTCCTGCAGGCTCCTCATCACTAAGATGTTGCTCAGCTTATTCCTCAGACATATTTCTCCTGTTAGCTCTGCTTGTGCTGGTTCAACCCCAACTTCCCCAAGTTGTAACTTGTGGTGGTTTGCCTCCTCTGGCACGACTATCCTTTGGCAGCCACATTTTGGTGCCAAACTGTCCAACCATTCATCAAGTGCCTTGAATTCCAATTCCCACTGAGTGAGTAACTCAACTGGGTGCTCCTCTGTTGGGACAGACTTCAATATATGTTCTTCCTTCTCCATGATAGTCTCAACTTGCTATCCTTCGGTTGCATCTGCAACGTCTATGCTATCTTCCCCTTGGTCGCTTGGCAGGAATATCTCGACTCCTCCAATGATTAGAATGATCCTCCGATCCTTCTCCCTTGTGATGAAAGTTTCTAAATTGTCATCATATTCATTCACACGGCTTGCATCTCTGCATGAATCTTCCTATGGATGTGACCTTTCTTCTACCTCCTCTCCATCTATCAACACCCCTTGCTGACATGAACTCTCAGCTGAGCTCATATCTTCTCCCTTGCACACTTGGAAATTCAGGATGTCCCCTCTACTCTCCTGGCAGTTTACGAGACCCACTGATTCCTTCTCATTGCCCACCTTGCAACCTATGAGACCTCTGCCAGATATCTTCTCCTCATCACTGAGGTTTTCAGCGTGCCTCAACCACCTTTTTAACGTCCGTTGTTGCCTCTTGGCCATAAACTCTTGAACAAGCCACTTGGTTGTCCTTTTCAAAGGCCACTCATACCTGTTAAGAACCAAATATCAATATAGCATAAAAAATCCTTAGAAAAAGTACTCAACGCCTTGAAAAAGAGAGAATTTCAGACAATAAGCCTCTTCGAGGGGGCAACCTCCTTTTACCCCACTTAAATGTTCAAGTACAAGATGATTCAAAATGAAAATGTCTCCTTGGTATATATAGAAGACTAGGAGGTATAATTACAACTAATGGCCTAAAGCCGACATAAAT
>ML786626.1:431754-448344 GCA_009831015.1 Picea engelmannii
CTCTGCAATTCCACAGGTCTGATCAAAATTGGATGTGCCAAGTGGAATTTACGGTAACTTCCCCACAACTTGCCGATTTTTGGCCTTTCCAGGAGATCTCACTTGTATAGTGTGCCCCGCACAAAATAATTGATATAAAATTCCGAAACTCGCACCAAAAATACTACAGACTGTCCACAATCCAATGCAACTAGTCCCACACAATTTGGATACTCTAGGAAGAAGTTATGATTGTTTTACCTGGAACAACTTCTTGAGACTAGTCAATAGGACTAGTCAGATACCCTATCTTACACAGGGTGTATCTACAAATTTATGATGACCCAGAAGCTAAATTTTTTACCACAGATACCTTACTAATTTATGTAAATAGCCTCTAGAGCTTAGGGTTGGAAATGTTACAGAAATGTTTTTATAGCGAAAATTCCGCAATGACTCAGTTCAGGATGATTCCAGAATCCTATCTTGTGCAGGCTGTATCTCCGAAAGTATAAGGCCTCAAGAGATGAATTTTGAACCCAACATACCTTGATCTGTCTACTAAATATCCTCCAAGCTGTTCCTTCTGAAACATTGTAGAAAAAAAGTTATAGTGAAAATTCCAATTTGTCTCAGATGTAGCAGCGAAACCCCAAGACCTTGAGCTCTGATACCATATGTTAAGAACCAAATATCAATATGGCATAGAAAATCCTTAGAAAAAGTCCTCAAATCCTTGAAAAAGAGATAATTTCAGATAATAAGCCTCTTCGAGGGGGAAACCTCCTTTTACCCCACTTAAATGTTCAAGTACAAGATGATTCAAAATGAAAATATCTCCTTGGTATATATAGGAGACTAGGAGGTATAATTACAACTAATGGCCTAAAGCCAACATAAATAAAATAACATTACTAATATAATATGCCCCAATTAAGGGGTAATGCGCCAATATTAGGGCTTAACAGTACCTCCAGTGCACCTTTGCCTCCTGCTGCATCTTGAATGCTAGCCTCTCCATCTCTACCCGGATTTCCCTAAGCTCCTTGTCCATCTCTGCTTTACTTTTCTACGGGTAAACTTCTGCTTGACTGTGCTAGTAATTTCTAATGACCAAATTACTTCACTTATAGCTCACCTCATTGTTTTTCATCTGCTTCACACCTTGCAACAACTTCAACAGAGTATCGCACTCTATCTCCCTCGCCTACAAAAATCAATTCTACATTAGCTCTGATAAAATTTTTTTATCCTCTTCTCTCCACCTGGGAGAAAAATCAGGCTCTGATACCACTTTGTAGTAGACCCCCTTCCCTCCAAAAGGCTGTGTGACCTCTCGATATAGGATTGTTCAAGTCAACGAGATGAATGGCTCGTCGGGATCCTAATGGGAACTAGATTTATTTAACACAATCCCTTCACCTTCTCGATGCAGATTGTGTGGCAACTGCAAAACCTCCCCTTGGTGCTTTTCAAGTCTGAATGCTAGTGATGCTAGATCTCTATGCTTGGATTCCTCCTTGATGTGACCATGAACTATGATTGTGGGCCATCTCCTTTAGCGACTCCGTGCTTTGAAACTTTCGCGAGCTGTTTACTCCCCTTTTTCTGATTTACGAATTGGTGAATCCTTCGGGACCGAATCTATGATTCACGCTTTCCTCGCGTTTGATGACTGAGATTGAATCACGAGTTCAGACTTCGCGAGCCCTCGCTTCTCCTAGCTCTAATTTCCCTGATATCTTTTTCTCCTCCAACTTGTGTGGATCACTTCCATGCGTCCCTTCCAGATCCAATGGCCTAGATTCAAATCATTCTTTGCGACTTCACGAAGATCTTCGTTTTCTCTTGGAAAACGCTCCAGAGTTCCTGTTCACAAACCTCTTGATCTTCTTCCAGCCATCTCCTCTGATGATGGATGATCTCACGGCCTTTGGGACTTCGGCAAGTCCTCAACCCCTTTTCATACTTAGCGCAATTCCCTTCCCGGAGACTTAAGTTGTTCTCAAACTTCTACACTCCTTGCAGAGTTTTGCGCAGAATCTTTTGCGACTTTTCTCAGCTTGAAAACCTTTGAGGTTATCCTTTCCTCTGTGTCCTTTAGTGAAATTTCTCTTACCCTCCTAGCAACCTAATGCTCTTCTTCCTGATATTTGTAAGATGAACTTATAATCCCCTAGGCACACTCCTTGCACTCGACTCAGGTTTTCAACGACTTCTCCCTTAGCCTTCCTGAAGGTTTTAAGGAATCTCCTTTCCTTTGTTGATGCACTCTTGAAAAACCTCCCTTCCTCAGAATGTTCAGTAATCCTGGGATTACCTTAAGGATTCCAACACTTCAGAATATGTTGATCGCGTACCTTCTCACACCAACTCTATGCCCTCCTGGTAGAGTACTTCAAAGTGTTCAGTAACTCTGGACTATATCTTCCCTTACACATTCTTCCCTTCCAAGGTACTTAACCACCTTGAAATTTCCTCCCGAGTCTATGAATTACCCTGGTGTGCCCTCCTGACAGCTCTCTTCTGACTCCACTGAGTTAAGAAACACACTCCTTGCGTCAGATCACAGAGTTTCCACCCTTTGTCACGCACTCCTTGCACTTTTCTTAGAGAACCATACTTAATTCAACACACTCACATATATAAGGTTATAATTCTATCCCTGCAGACGATTTCTAACATACATCTACAACTCAAATGCATAGAAATGACATTCATCACAATATATCCATTACGCATAAATTGATAACAAGAAAAACTGTCATTTTTCTATTAATGGAGGAATGTCAAATTACAATTGTTTGAGTCCGGACTGCAACTGAGTCTCAGCCCTCTGTGTTCCTCTCCCTATATCCTATGCATTTGCTTCTACCTACTCTACTGGCAACAATACAAGAGTTTATACAAGAGGGGTTCGATGGACATCCCTCCAAGCTAATCTAGTGGTGTCAAATAACCATTCAAAATGCCTGACTACCGAGGCAGATTACAATGATGGAAATCTGCTCCAAATTGGATGCAGATCCCTCCTACCATTAACCACTTAATGGTGACCTTATCTCCAGATTGTGCGAAGGCACAATTTGGCTATTCCAGCTTGTTGACATTAATTGTCTAGATCACACCTTAGATTCTCGAAGGAAAAATGAGAGGGAAATGACTCTCCCTTCCTTGAATGTGCACGACATGTGTTAATCGGTTGGTGCATGCTGAGGTGGAGTGATGCTCCTGCATCATCTTAATTGCCCTAGTCTTATTGCTGTAATAATACTCACCAACAACCACTATGACATTGTACATTTCTAGCACCTGAGATGTATAGGAAAAATTTACTGGGATGGCCATTAGAGGAGTGCATTCTTGAACATGGATATTAACTATACTTTCACTGGGGTTTGTTGCAACTCCTTTTAACTTATCCCGCCTTTTCCTATTTTCCCGTTCTACTTCTTTCTCTACTTTCTCCCTTGCCTTGTATTCATTTGCCTTTTGTTTTTCCTCTTGCTTTTTTATTCTCTCTTCAACTTTAGTAGCTAATATTTTTTTCTCTTCTTCCTCCCTTTTCTTCCTTTCCATCTCTACATGTTGTTTTACCTTGGCTTCCTTTTCAATGTTATTTTTCTTTTCTTTAGCGTCTTTCTTAAGAGTTTCTTCCTTTTTCTTCTTCTCATCCTGCTTGGTGTTCTTCTTCCCTTCTTCCCTTGTATTTGTTTCTAGTTCTGCTTTCTTCTTTTGTTGGAATCTCTCTTCCGCTTCCATGGCTTTATTTATTCTGCCTTTAGCTTTCTATGCTTCTTTCCTTTCCTCTGCTTCCAAATTTTCTCTTTCCTTTTCTAGTATAAATTTAAACTATTTGTTTATTATGTTCCTTTCTTCATCTTCTTCTTTTTGAAGATTTTCTCTAGTTGGATCATCTTGAAGCCTCTGTAGTAATTCTTTAAAAAATAAATCTCCTTTGAAGAGGTATTCAACAAAGTTTACTTCATGGATAACTTGGTGGGCCAACTTGATTGATTTGATATGGTCATACACTATAATGTGGGGATCATGCCCTTTTAAGTTCATTGTGTATAAGAATATCTCCTGTAGGGATTCAAATTCCTTATCAGCAAAGTAAAGACATATTTAAGGAGAGAAAGCTCTTTATTCAACTGTAGGAAAAATTAGAGTTTTTACAACAACAAATAGCATCAACATAAAAACACAGACTATCTCTCACTTCAACAAGTCATTCCTCTATAACAACAATGCCAGACTGTATCTAGGGCACATTTCCTTGACTATATGACTTGTACGACACAAAACAACAAAAAAACATCCACTTACAACCACATAACTTCCTAGAAACTCGTGCCAAGAGAAACAATACAATACAAAATAGAAAACCTTAGAAAAATTGCATAAAAAATCATGCCAACCTGTCATAAACTAATAGCCTCGATTTATGTGCCTCCTCTTTGCTATACGACCAAAAAGCTCAACTGTATGACCTCTTATGTAGTTGATGTATGGACTAAAATAAATGCTGCAAATGCTCCTTAGGTTGCATGCCAATACCTCTCCTAGGGATGCATGCCAAACCCCCTTTGTTGTATCTCTTTCCTCCAAGCAAGAAATCCTCTAGGAAGTCATGCCTCTTCAAATTCATTTCAATCTCCTCAAAAATGCACCCCTCCTCTCCCTCATGATCCGCCTTTAACTAATTTTAAAGTGTAACTACCTTAACCCTTGGTGTTCCAATGAGATTGATGGTAAAGATTAGATCTTTCCCTCATGAGATCAATGGTCACAAATTAATGATTCATTGAGGTCACTTAAGTCACTAAAGTGACCCATAACATCATAAATTCACTTTTACACTTAAAAATTAAAAATACCCAACTTATAAAAACACTTTAGAAATTTACTTTATAAAAACATATTATAAAGTAACTAGGAAGAAAGTGTGCTCGGTCACTTCCACATGATGGGAACCACCAATGTAGAAGTACCTCCGAGCTACCAATTCTAACACTTCCTCTTAGCGAGAGAGGTACTTCTAGCACCTCCACCATAATCTGTCTTCAATTCAACTTCCATAGCTTCTCCCTCTGTACTAGAATCCTATGATCCATCTGAACATGAAGCCACTACTCCCACTACACTGGAAGCCTCTGCTGTTACCTATGGTGATCCATGAATTGAAGACATGTTCCTAGGAGACTTAACTCTCTCTTGAGAATCCATCTATGTCGACTCATGCCTGTTGAGTCCTCTGAGAGTCCTGGAAGAGGAATGAGTCCCTGGTATCAACTCTCTCTCTCGTGCAACCTACCCACTCTTCAACACATAATCTGAATCCATAAATCCACTGGACCCCAACATAGGTCATCCAAAAAACATGTACAACCTCTCATACTAGACACCAAGAAAAACTATTGTGTCTGGTGTCGCTCCCTCTGGATATAACAATACTCGGCCATAAAAGAATGAAACTCAAAATCCATCAACCTCTAGAGTTGACACTGAGAGTAAGTTAACTGTCATCTTTGGTATATACAATACCCTAGCAACCTCTAGAAAACCTCCCAAATCTAGTTGGAATCTAACACTTCCAACCCCCTTTACTGCAAGATGTGAGCTGGTCCCACTGTCAACAACACAGTCTGAGTCTGTTTCTAAAAGACTAAGGAACACTAACCTCATTCTTTTCATATTGCGAGAAGCTACATTGTCCACAAACCACACTTCAATTTCCTTGAACATAAGACAACCACTGCCCACATGATCATTCATGAGAGAAAACTCCTTCTCATATTTCTCAGAAAACTCAACATTCTCTATTGATGTTGGCACCTATGTTTCCTACTTCTTCTTCTTCTTATTTTGAAACTGACTAGTGTAGTCGCCAATATCATGACATGGAAAGCATCTCACCTTGCTCATGTCCTTATTTTTCTCATTGATTTTTCCCACAAGAGAAATGTTCTTGTCTTTTGCACCATCCACTGCATTCTCTTGATACCCCTCCCAAATATCCTCCTGTGTAAATTCATCCCAAAATTTTCTCCAGTAAGGGAGCTTCTCTCTCCCCACCACACACTTCACAAAAACCTCCCACTCCTTGGTGAAGCGTTTGAGGGATATACGCACCAACTCTAAGTCTATAATAACTTCTCTGATAGATGCCAACTCGTCCTTCACCTGTGCAACCCGAGTGAGGTAGGAGGCCACACTCTCTCCCTTGACCATCCTAGTACTATGGATCTTGTCCCGGAGAGCCATTTTCTGGCTCTCGTTCTTTGCCTCATAGAAACCCTTCAGTGCATCCCACATGTCCTTGGTTGTCTTCTTCTCAGCCAAATCTGGAATAAGGTGGTATCTAAATTTGCCCAAAATTATTCTCTAAGTCTTGGCTTCCTTCACTTCATGAACATCCAAATCTATGGGAAATGAAACAGGTACTGGCATGATGGTGTCTATTGAAACAAAGTTTATTTATTTTTCTCTAAATACAAACCTCCTTTTTCTTGATTATGGAGGCACACTTAGTTCAAAAAGAAGTCAAAAGGTCTTTTGGAACTGTCGGTTTTCAGAGTTCGACCGTTCACGAAGTATGTTTTTTAACAACAAATCCTAAGTCCCGGTGCCGAAGTCCCAAAGAAGTGATGGTTTAAAATGAATTTAACTGATCTTAAAAGTAACGATTAAAAATGTTAACGACTTTCCAAGCCTCCCGCATGTTCTTTTTATGTAATCTAAATTCAAACAAATTTTAAAGTCCCGACGCGTTGATCACGAAGTACCTATTAATAATGATTAATTAAGTTTTAAAATTTTTACGAATCGATAGTCAGTCGTAATGCAGGAAATCAAGAGTCGACCTTGAGTCTCTTTAAAACCCCAATCCCTGAAGTCATGAAACTCTTAAAAATCTAATGCTATGTTTATTAAGAAATAAGAAGGTTTAACGATAATAAACTCCATCGCGATTTTGGGATTCATGATTTCTTGTGTTATGACTCTTGGGGACACGATGTTCGAAACTCCGAAACACGAAATCTCGAAAGAATTAAGCACTTAAACATAGATGAACTTAACTTTAAAGAGGGATTAATGATAATTAAATGGCTTTCCATGTTTTTCTATTCGGGAGTTTTCAATGACTTTCCTTTCGAAATCCCAGTTTTGAATCGCCAATATGTGGCAGTCTCTATAATGGATTAATGAAGAGATTTTGAACATAGAGTACATATCTACATGTGTACCATCTCCGTTAAAGCATTTAATTTTTTCGATACGATAAATTTAAGACAAGTTAAAGGTAAATAAAGGTCGGTTATTTCAAATTTCATTCTCACTTTCAGACTAGGAGCGAGTTATATCTAGAAGAACTCACACATTTCTTCTCTGCAACAGGTTTTCATTTAGCACAAACACCATGGCACCCAGAAAAACACCTAAGAAGAGTGAAGAAGCAGTTGGAATCTCAAATCCGGATGGAGATGTGGTATCAAACACTACGCCACATGCTGTGGATTCGATCAAATCTTGGAGGAAAATTTTTGAGAGTTTGGACTATGAGATTAGAAATTGCCCCGACGATTTTGGAAATGAAAGGACTGAAAATAATCTCAGAGACATAACAGAGTTTGAGTTGCATAAAATAGCCACACGGCTGAGACTCATGCCGTATAATGACATGGTATGCTAGGCTTTAGAGAAAACCGATGTTCCGACAAGGAGCATTCAAAACATCCAAGGGGTCATCATCGGCTCGTTAAGACCCGAGCACATCCAAGTAATGTACAAACTGCCCCCTACTTCTAAATACATTTATAATGCTAAATTCATAGCGAAATTTCAAAGAAAGGAGTGTATAGAATTCGATCAAACATATCCAAATATAATAAGAGACTGGTGGGGAATTCCAACAAAATTTAGAGCCGATACCCATGGTAGTTATGCCACAACTTCATTGAATGAGTACATGGTGTATATATCCCTAATCTTGTGTAGAATCTTCGAGAGGAAAAACCCTACCCATTTCCCTGCAGACTAGGTACCACTTCTACATGAAGTAACCGAGGGTTACAGTTTCAACTGGGGTAAATTTTTATCAGATAATCTAGCTAGTGAGGTTGCAGAGTACCAAACAACAAAATCGAAAGGCCAACATGCATCTTTTTACATGTTTGCCTATATTATGGATGCAGTTTGTTATATGAATCCATTCTCTTTGATGAGCTGGAGCTGGAACCCATCCTGCACAGAGCCCATTCATGTTTATCATTCTAAACTATGGGAGGAGAATGTTAAAGACTTCTTTTACAAAATCTATCACTACGTGGTGATACCTTTGCACCAAGTTTTTTAGGGTTATGCACCCTCGTGTATTTCAGAGTCAATCGTGGGAAACCTCAAGTCATTTTCATATTGGTTTATAGAAGAGGATTTTTCCTATGTCAGGGTTTTCGAGTGCTCTATACCTCCTCACACACTGTCGAAGTTCCTTCTTGACAGACTGGTGTGCAGGGAGGTGGCCTACCAAATAGTAACTGGTGGCATTGGCACATAAATGAAAGCAGCTCAGAAGAAGTTCTGATCGGTTTTTCCTGTACAGATTGGGAAGTATTCATTACTTAACTTGGGTCATGCCAAGGTAGAAGCTGTAGCACTGGATGATATCAAATTAGTAGACCTTGAACTCAGAAAACATGACCCTTATCAAATTGTAGGAAATCACCTTACCCACTGCAACATGAAAATGTACGAACATGAGGTTTCTCCCTGGGATGACACATTCAAGGGAGACAGGACCTATGAAGAAGTATTAGGCATAGTTCTGGCATTATCACCCGAACTACAAACTAGGTTTACGACTTTCCAGAAGCACCGACGAAGCGGTTTACCAAAGATATTACAAGAAGAGTCAACAACCCCTCCTCCAGCTCAAGGAAGTGTTCCGCCAGGTTTCAGATCAGAGGCTCATGATAAAGAGACTGCAGAAGAAAATCCAAAGAAGACTGAAGTGTCCTCACAAAAAGTAGAAGCTTCACAATCAAAGAATCCAGGGTCTAAAACAAGTTCTAAATCCGAGACTCCTTCAAAGTCGAGTCAAACGATTCTGCTTTCATCATCATCAACTATTCCTGTTGATATGTCCAAAACAACAGGAGAAACTCAATATTCAGATTTGGGCAACCCTATTGCATCATTAACTCCTATACAATTAACCTTTGGGATCCCCCATCTACAAGTCATGTATGCAAGTGACCTTACCCCTATCTCTAGAGAAGAGATACCCCCTTTTGACACCTTTTTCATTAAGAAGAGGAAGGTAGTATTAAAGCAGGAAATGCATCTGAGAGAAGGAAAAATGATGAAGAAACACATAGTGCTCGTAGATGGGAAAAACCTAGAAGAGGAAGACTTCGCCATAGAAGTAGCAGGCTCCATGGGAGCTTTGGCAACTGTCAATTTATTCTCAGTTGACTCCCTTAGAACAAGGCTGAAATAGAAAAATCAAATGATATCTCAGCTGTAGGACCAAGTAAAGCACACAGAGAATAATATTTGAGAGGAGGTGAATCAAAGGGTTGAACATGCCCGAACTATGGACAAAGAGGAAATGATATTGTTGAAGTCTAGTTTGGATGAAGCGAACAAACAGATGCAAGTGAGTCAGGTACAGGTTATTCAACATGAAGAGTTAGTAAGACAACTATAGGCTGAGTTGAAGTCTATTGAAGGACAAGTTGTGAATATAACAACATTTCAAGCCCAAGCACTAGAGGTGCATGAGAAATTACAAGCAGAACAACAGGACATGATTTCCAAAATAGAAATCATCCAAAACTACTTCATGGAAATAATCCACTCACTAGATAACATTGTTTTAAAGGAAAAAGAGGCCACATCAGCTCGTGATGCTTTTCAAAAGGCAGTGGTGTTTTCGACCAGAGAGGAAGTACCAACAATCCCAAAGCTAACTATAGATGAACATATCAGGGGAGACATCATGTTAAAGACATGGGAGACTAATATCACCGAAAGCAGGAAAATGGCAAGAGAATTTAAGAGAGAATGTGAAGAAGTATTTGATCAGCTAGATACAAAAACAATGGGCATCAGTAAAGGCGATTTTCCTGGGCTATTAGGACAGATAAATGTTTGAAGGCATCAAATGCATATCAAGGAGAGTTGGAATGAGGTCTAGTTCGAGATTTCACAATTGAAATAGCTTGACGTCACCCAAATAGATAAGTGGTTAATAAAGCCGAATCTACAGTTGCAGTTGACAAAGTTTGGCAAGGGAAAGATTGAAGACGAGCTGCCCCAAATTCATAGGAAGTTATATGTGTTTGAAGCAAAGAATACGTTAGAGCCTTCCAAAATTTTGATGCAGTTTGTGGACAGGTGTGTCGTGTGTTCGTGACTGAGCAAAGAAAGCGCTTCAAAGAAATGATGAAATAACACATGTATGCTCGTTTTTGTCCAATTGTTAGAAAAGAAAAGTAACCGATCAAAACGGTTCAAATTATATATTATGTAACCGTTAGCACGGAGGAGATTAGGAGACTACCAACCGTTTAGGGTTGATGTTTTTCTTGTATAAATACAATTTTGAAAGTAATACCAACAAGATTTTTTTTTGGTTGATTGTAGCAGAAAAGTTTTTCATTTTTGCCAAAATTAATACAAATGCAAGTCAAAGATTCTAGACCCAGACAAGTTTGAGTTATGTGCTCCTCTGTTATTTCATATTTAATTCATTTCTCATGTATCTTTGATGAATGCGTAGCTTCAATTTAGTACAACTTCTACTGTGGTGATTGAAATTTTTTAGTGATCTGATCGTTCACAGTTTTTCCTCTGTATCGACTATCAGCACCTACAAGACCTATGAAGGAATCAAACTATTATATCTAATACTTCATTAAAGTTTTTCCTTATCTTTTTTCTTCCTCTTTCATAGTGTGAGATTCTTCCTTGATCGAAGCCTCACATTGTTCCACAACTTTATGTTTTCTTTCATTCCATGCATGGTTTTCAGTTTAACTCAGATACAGGAAACAACCTTTGATGTTGCTACACTATTAATTCAATATTTGGAAAATTTTTCTGATACAATCTAAAAAGAAGAAACAAATCCTTAAAACTTTCCTCCTCCATGACTATACCAGTTACGAGACAACCCAATATTGAACCTAGTCTCACAGATCAAACCAGTATCGCCTTAAACCTTTTCAGTATTATCTTAAAAACTTCCACCACCCGGGTTGAACTTGAACGTTCATGGGCGGCCATTGAGCAGGACATCAGTGTTCAGGAGAAATTGGAAGCTAGACAAAGACAACTTAGAAATCAACCTTAGCTCCTTTTCCTTTTAAAGTGTTGTCTTCTCCTCTCTTTATATAAAAAACCCTCTTTCAGATGCCTAGACTTTGTACTCTCTAGCCTTGACTATAAAATATGGAACAACAGTGTCCACAAACAAACACAACTTGTTCTCCTTAAAACAACTTGTTATTCTCGCCTTCCACTGCAGGTAGTTGGAGATCCCCTCCAATCTATATTCATACCTTATGTTGGAATTCATATTTGTCCACCTGACAAAGAACCCTATTTCCCCTTCTTCAAACAAATATCGCAACAAATCACTTGTTGTCCCAAGTGCCAAACTGTCCACTGAAATTTAGAGCACTTGCTCTAATACCACGTAGATATATATATATTATTTCAAAATAACACTCAATCTAAATTAGATTTCAGCCTCCTACAAAGCTTCAACAACCACCCAAATGTACTTTATGAGCAGAAACAATAACATATAAGTTCTGAAATAAAAATGACAACATAAATAACTCTTTAATAGCATATTGTAAACCTCATTTGACACAAAAATATGAACAATACCACTTGAAGAATACACAGGAAAGTAAAGACATATTTAAGGAGATAAATCTCTTTATTCAACTCTTTGAAAAATCAGAGTTTTTACAAAAGCAAATAGCATCAGCATAAAAACACAAACTATCTCTCACTTCAACAAGTCATTCCTCTATAACAACAGTGCCAGACCGTATCTAGGGCATATTTCCTTGACTATACGACATGTACGACCCAAAAAATCCAACAAACTTCCACTTACAACCACATAAATTCCTAGAAACTTGTGTCAAGAGAAAGATTGTGGTACATAATAGAAAACCTCAACAAAATTGTATAGAAAACCATGCCAACCTGCTATAAACTAACAACCTTGATTTTTGTGCCTCCTCTTTACTGTATGGACAACAAACTGAGTTGTATGATCTTTTTTGTAGATGCTTTACGAAATGTAATAAATACTTCAAATGTTGGGTTATGTGCCAATCCCTCTCCTAGGGATGCGTGCCAAACCCCCTTTGCTGTAAATATTTCCTCCAAGCAAGAAATCATATAGAAATTTGTGCTTCTTCAACTTCCTTTCACTCTCCTAAGAAATGTGCCATTTCTGTCCCTCATGAGCTGCCTTTAACTAATTTGAAAGTGTAACTACCCTAACCCTTGGTCTTCCAATGAGATTGGCGGTCAAGATTATATCTTTCCCTCATGAGATCAATGGTCACAAATTAATCATTCGTTGAGGTCACTTAAGTCACTAAAGTGACCCATAACATCATAAAGTCACTTTTACATTGAAAAATAAAAAGACCCAACTTTATAAACACGTATTATAAAGTCATTAGGGAGAAAGTGTGCTCGGTCACTTTCGCATGTTGGGCGCCGCCAATGCAAACGTACCTTCAAGATACCAATTCTAACAACAATGTCATTGTATTAGAACAAGATAGGGAAATTTGCGATAGTATGGTGCTTCTCTTTCTGATATTGTGGTATGCTTTAATTTCTTGATCTTCAAGTGAGAAGTCTTCAGTGTGGAAGATGCAGTAAATTTCATCGTACCTTAGACAATGTTCTCTCTAATTGATGAAACTCATGTTTATGATCAGAACCAAGTCTGTACTATTAACATGGGTAGGTACAGTAGCCCGTGGATTCTTTTCCTTCCTGGTTTGTGTGCGAGACATTTCATTTTCTTCAGGTTACTGTTACAAACAACATTAGAGTCAGTTTACCATATGATTAATCACCAATAGCATATAATTCAAATCATACAATACACATACCGATCACTCTGGGATTTTTGAGGTATTTCGAGTTCGCTTGCTGCCACAGTATGAGAACATACACTTATTACAAATTTCTCAGAGGAAAACAATATACTAATTAGGGGTAAACATAGTTTTATGATTTACCTTTTCCCCCCAAACCCTATGTAATTAATGTTTAATGGGTTACAACTTATGTTGGGGAAGATTTGTACATCACCATTAATTATTTTGGGGGAGATTTTCATGTGTTATTGTAAGAATGTCATCGAAGAGATGGGATTGGGTGTTGGTGCGAACAATCCTTCTGAAAATGCAGTCATTGGAAGGGGTCATCAGAAGGATTCTATCAAAGCGTTTGAAGGTCTTAAGGTCTTCTGATGATGATTCCTCTAGGAATATTTCGTTCTATCTCGGGAAGCATACCAAAAGAATGGAGGTGACGTGTTTTCTCATGTATTAACATGTGTAACCTTTATTATTTAACACTTTGATTTATAATATTCAATTTTACCCATTGAAATGAGTCGTCAGATAGGAGGAATATGTGTTAAAAAGGTAACCTTGAAATATGTGTTTCGACAATACTATTGGAAGGGTCTATCATAAAAGAGGCATCAAAATATACAAAGGTTATGCTTAACAATTGTTCTGATGGGGGGGACCTCCCGACCATACTATTGGAACCGACTCATTGGGAAGGAGCCGTTGGAGGATGCAAAGGTAAAATATCACTGCATGTTCTAATGATAAATATGTATTCCTCAAAAAGTGTGATTTAATGAAAGAAGGGCTACACAAAGTGTATAATTTGTAGCAAAAGGGTCTATGACGTATTAAATAGAATAAATAATCTAGTGAGGGACCCACCATTATATACTTTGTTGTAATTGTTTCATGAAAGTCATGTAGGATAATCATCGTTTGACACGTTATCATGAGGTAAAAGGCCTTGTGATAATATAGATAGACGCTGTATCAGAAAATAATTAGAGAGAAGTGGTTGGGAGAAAACATACTTGATATATGGAAATCTTTTTGATACAGATAGCCCGATAGGGAAAATTCCGATGAGGATGACCCAACAACCCTTGGGAAATGGTCACATGGCTAGAGAGTGTATGCATAATCACAGAGGGATTTTTCGAAAAAAAGGTTTACGGTTCAATTAGAGGACGGAGGGGGATCATATGATTAATGAAGTTTGAAGAAATTTATACCAACTGAACCATCTTAGATTACCCCCCTGAGATTGTATATAGAATAGTAATTTTGTGTTTCAATATCTAGTCAAGTTAGTAGTGACAAATTCCTTGCTTAAATTTTGATAGGTAGGTACCCACTGAAATCCTCTAAGTTAGAGAATTTTAGTGGGTAGTTGTGTGGGGCACAACAAATGGCGACTTGTTAGGAAGAACCCGTTATCTCTGATCTAGATGTACCTCTAGATTATGTATCTAGATCCATTTTTGTTCTGAAGAGTTTACATGTTGCTTTGTATCATGGATCCCATATCATTAGATTTTATTGAAAGATGAGAAAGTGATATATCCTAGATTATCCTTTGAACAATTTCTGAGAGACAATAAGGGATGGGGTTCAATTAATTCTTATTTATAAATATTAGGAGATTAAGATGACAGAGAGGGGTAATCTTGGTTGGTTATAGGTGGATGTGTGTTCTTCGTCTCTTTTTCCTAGCATTTCTTCACTACCAACGAGTGTCCACATCCATATATATATATATATATATATATATAATGATTTTGCAACATGGGTGTTTAGGAAGTAGGGTGATACAAGAGTTGATTTGAAATGCTAGCCTCAGTCCCTTACACACACACATATAGTGATTTTGCAACATGGGTGTTTAGGAAGTGGGGTGATACAAGAGTTGCTTTGATATGATAGCCTCAACCAATATGTTACTATCATGGGTCTACCTCTGAGAAGATCCCAGTAAGCATTTTACATCCATGTAGTTAGGGAGAAGTCTCACAAATATTGTTCAAAGGACATTGGTGGTTGATACCTTCCCTTTTCCTTTTGAAACCAATGAGATTAGTGGGAGAGTGATCACACATATATAGATAGTTTGAAAATTGAGACATTTGTAGTTGTTTAATTCATAATATGGAGTTCTCTTGAAAACATAGATGAACAACTCATTCCCATCTAGCCTAACCACCTAATGTGTTTTGATGTTTTCAAATAATATTGCAAGGTAGCTTTTTCACTTCTGGATACTTGAAAATTTACTCATACACGAACTAATCATTTAATTCTATTACCCAATCTCAACCCAGGTTAGAATTTGTGCATTAGTGGTGGAGAATGGCCAACACAAGATTTATTATGAAAGCAATGAATAAACAAATTCAAAAAGCAAAAGACATGAGTAAAATTTCTATTCTAAAAGGATTTGCAAAAATAAAAAAGGAAAAGGAACAAATTAAAGAAACCTAATATGTACAATACTACGTCACCAAAGGTGATTAGGAGAATTAACTTCTAAAAATTTGTCCATTGACATGATCTCCTCCATGTATCCCTCCAATGTATTAAGTCTGAAAGTTCTTGACCCAATTTTTTCATGGATTTAGTATGGGCTCAACCATAATTTCTAGAATTTTGTATGTTTTCCTTTCATTTCATTAGCCTTATCCCATTTAAGGACAAAATCACCTTCATGAAAATATTTATTACCCATTGATTCATTTTCAAACCATCTCTAGATTAGTTCCTTTTTGTATTTCTTCTTCTAGTTTAAGGAGAATATTCAACCTCTATTGTGTAACTAGGAATTATTTGTATTGGAAAGATTGAGCTAGTTGCAGGGAAGGTAAGAAAGTATGAGTAGGTAAAATAACTTCCTTTCCATATACTAGGAAGAAATGAGGGTTTCCTAAAGAAGCCTTGGGTGTTACTCAGTCGGCCCACATGGTATTAGGTAGGGCTAGGTGCCAATTCCTTTGGTGTTCTATGATGGTCCTTTTAAAGATTTTATCATGTTTTTGTTTGTTGATTCAGCTAGCCGATTACCCCGAGGACAATAATTACCTGAATACTTAACCTTAATATTATTTTCAAGTGCATATTCAATCAATTTGAAAGAACATAAGTATTTGGAATTGTAAAATACTACAGATTATAGAACACCAAACTTGGTTACAATATGAGATTCAAGGAAATTTGTCACTTGATTTTCATTGACAGTCTTCAAAAGTATTGCTTCAGTCCATCTGGCCAAATAGTCCATTGTAGTGAGGATGTATTTGTGTAGCTTAGAAGAGTTCCGATTAATTTCCCCAATCACATCTAAACCCCATTCTTGAAATGGGCATTCAATCGAAACTAGTTACAGAGGGTAAGTAGGCTTCTTTTCTCTTCCAAATATCTTTTGGCATTCTTGACACCTTCTTGCATACGTGTGTGAATACTTAAATAAGGTAGACCAATAATAACCTGCTCT
>ML786626.1:448444-463857 GCA_009831015.1 Picea engelmannii
AGTTACGACCCCGGGAAGTTGATGCACCAACTTACCCAAACGGGGCCCACATGACTTTTGGCGCTTCATCTCCTAGGGTTAGGTTTTTGGATGTCTAGGACTTTTGGCATTCCCATCTATTGTAAAAAGGCCTTTCAAGCCTCGTTGTAATCATCTTCTTGCGAATGCGAGTAGCCGTCACACCTCTTCTCAGAGATAAGCTGACACCATTTTAGCGAGTCTTTCACTCTGTATTTTTACAGTCTCTGTACATTTCTTTCATTAATAGAAATCGTGTATTACTGTATCTCTGTGTTTATGGTTGCATCTCTGATATATTTCTGTTATATTACTGGATATATGTGATATCTCTGTGCATTTCTTTATTATATCTCCGCTCTCATTTCGTGCCGAAAATAATCCGGATCAATTTCCCACCTCCGATCTTCCGATTCTCGAAACTCCGCTTACATCAGATCGACAGCCCAGGACCTTCCTCGATCCAACAGCTCATATCAACTCATGAGTTTGTACCTCACTATTTATCACAACTCTGCCCTTTGACTTTCCCGATTCGTGAGTCAGGGAAATGTTGATCTCTCTCCATGTGTCCTTCCCAGCACGAATGGCTATGATCGAATCCACTCTTTCCCTTGAAAATATTTCAAAGCTCGATTCTTCGAACTCCCAGATCTACTGCCACCTTTCATCCCTGACGATGGATGGTTCCGATGACTTTGGAATTTGTATCATGCACTTTCCTTGGGATCTAATGGCTATCGGTCCACGCACTCAGATCTAACAGCTAAGATCTTATCACGCGAATCGGAAGTTCGCGTTTCACAACTTTGGAAAACAGCTTCCTCCGTGCTCTAGACTCCCGATTTCTGATTTCTGGATCCAACGGTTGTTGGTTCTCACATTCAGATCTGACGGTTGGGGTCTAATCTCCTCCTTTGCTTTCTCCTCCTATATGGCATCTGATCTGATGGCCACTGTCGCTCCTCCTCCTAAGCTTATGATTTCTTCATTGTTGTTCTTTCCATCAATGACAAGCACACTCTTCTTGTAAGCATGCCAAGATATGTATATATTTTATTGTAAACAATGTATGATATGAATGAATATAGAATATGTTGGTTTTCCCGCTTTGCGTTTCCAAGGGAAAAATCTTCGTGTAATGTGTGTATTTGTGATTGTCTCTTTTCAATTCTTTTATTGAAAATATGTTTGCAGTAAAACATTGTACAAGGTTAAAATCTACACTATCAAACTCAACTCAACTCAATACCACCTTTCTAAAGGGATATTATTCAAAAATAAATACGATGGAGTTGTCCTAAGATGTTTGGAAAAGGATTATGTTGATAAAGTCCTATCTGAGATTTATGATGGTCTAGTTGGAGGAAATTTTGGGGGAGACACTACAACACAAAAAATCCCTAGAGCAGGTTATTATTGGTCTACCTTATTTAAGTATTCACACACGTATGCAAGAAGGTGTCAAGAATGCCAAAAGATATTTGGAAGAGAAAAGAAGCCTACTTACCCTCTGTAACTAGTTTCGATTGAATGCCCATTTCAAGAATGGGGTTTAGATGTGATTGGGGAAATTAATCGGAACTCTTCTAAGCTACACAAATACATCCTCACTACAATGGACTATTTGGCCAGATGGACTGAAGCAATACTTTTGAAGACTGTCAATGAAAATCAAGTGACAAATTTCCTTGAATCTCATATTGTAACCAAGTTTGGTGTTCTATAATCTGTAGTATTTTACAATTCCAAATACTTATGTTCTTTCAAATTGATTGAATATGCACTTGAAAATAATATTAAGGTTAAGTATTCAGGTAATTATTGTCCTCGGGGTAATCGGCTAGCTGAATCAACAAACAAAAACATGATAAAATCTTTAAAAGGACCATCATAGAACACCAAAGGAATTGGCACCTAGCCCTACCTAATACCATGTGGGCCGACTGAGTAACACCCAAGGCTTCTTTAGGAAACCCTCATTTCTTCCTAGTATATGGAAAGGAAGTTATTTTACCTACTCATACTTTCTTACCTTCCCTGCAACTAGCTCAATCTTTCCAATACAAATAATTCCTAGTTACACAATAGAGGTTGAATATTCTCCTTAAACTAGAAGAAGAAATACAAAAAGGAACTAATCTAGAGATGGTTTGAAAATGAATCAATGGGTAATAAATATTTTCATGAAGGTGATTTTGTCCTTAAATGGGATAAGGCTAATGAAATGAAAGGAAAACATACAAAATTCTAGAAATTATGGTTGAGCCCATACTAAATCCATGAAAAAATTGGGTCAAGAACTTTCAGACTTAATACATTGGAGGGATACATGGAGGAGATCATGTCAATGGACAAATTTTTAGAAGTTAATTCTCCTAATCACCTTTGGTGACGTAGTATTGTACATATTAGGTTTCTTTAATTTGTTCCTTTTCCTTTTTTATTTTTGCAAATCCTTTTAGAATAGAAATTTTACTCATGTCTTTTGCTTTTTGAATTTGTTTATTCATTGCTTTCATAATAAATCTTGTGTTGGCCATTCTCCACCACTAATGCACAAATTCTAACCTGGGTTGAGATTGGGTAATAGAATTAAATGATTAGTTCGTGTATGAGTAAATTTTCAAGTATCCAGAAGTGAAAAAGCTACCTTGCAATATTATTTGAAAACATCAAAACACATTAGGTGGTTAGGCTAGATGGGAATGAGTTGTTCATCTATGTTTTCAAGAGAACTCCATATTATGAATTAAACAACTACAAATGTCTCAATTTTCAAACTATCTATATATGTGTGATCACTCTCCCACTAATCTCATTGGTTTCAAAAGGAAAAGGGAAGGTATCAACCACCAATGTCCTTTGAACAATATTTGTGAGACTTCTCCCTAACTACATGGATGTAAAATGCTTACTGGGATCTTCTCAGAGGTAGACCCATGATAGTAACATATTGGTTGAGGCTATCATATCAAAGCAACTCTTGTATCACCCCACTTCCTAAACACCCATGTTGCAAAATCACTATATGTGTGTGTGTAAGGGACTGAGGCTAGCATTTCAAATCAACTCTTGTATCACCCTACTTCCTAAACACCCATGTTGCAAAATCATTATATATATATATATATATATATATATGGATGTGGACACTCGTTGGTAGTGAAGAAATGCTAGGAAAAAGAGACGAAGAACACACATCCACCTATAACCAACCAAGATTACCCCTCTCTGTCATCTTAATCTCCTAATATTTATAAATAAGAATTAATTGAACCCCATCCCTTATTGTCTCTCAGAAATTGTTCAAAGGATAATCTAGGATATATCACTTTCTCATCTTTCAATAAAATCTAATGATATGGGATCCATGATACAAAGCAACATGTAAACTCTTCAGAACAAAAATGGATCTAGATACATAATCTAGAGGTACATCTAGATCAGAGATAACGGGTTCTTCCTAACAAGTCGCCATTTGTTGTGCCCCACACAACTACCCACTAAAATTCTCTAACTTAGAGGATTTCAGTGGGTACCTACCTATCAAAATTTAAGCAAGGAATTTGTCACTACTAACTTGACTAGATATTGAAACACAAAATTACTATTCTATATACAATCTCAGGGGGGTAATCTAAGATGGTTCAGTTGGTATAAATTTCTTCAAACTTCATTAATCATATGATCCCCCTCCGTCCTCTAATTGAACCGTAAACCTTTTTTTCGAAAAATCCCTCTGTGATTATGCATACACTCTCTAGCCATGTGACCATTTCCCAAGGGTTGTTGGGTCATCCTCATCGGAATTTTCCCTATCGGGCTATCTGTATCAAAAAGATTTCCATATATCAAGTATGTTTTCTCCCAACCACTTCTCTCTAATTATTTTCTGATACAGCGTCTATCTATATTATCACAAGGCCTTTTACCTCATGATAACGTGTCAAACGATGATTATCCTACATGACTTTCATGAAACAATTACAACAAAGTATATAATGGTGGGTCCCTCACTAGATTATTTATTCTATTTAATACGTCATAGACCCTTTTGCTACAAATTATACACTTTGTGTAGCCCTTCTTTCATTAAATCACACTTTTTGAGGAATACATATTTATCATTAGAACATGCAGTGATATTTTACCTTTGCATCCTCCAACGGCTCCTTCCCAATGAGTCGGTTCCAATAGTATGGTCGGGAGGTCCCCCCCATCAGAACAATTGTTAAGCATAACCTTTGTATATTTTGATGCCTCTTTTATGATAGACCCTTCCAATAGTATTGTCGAAACACATATTTCAAGGTTACCTTTTTAACACATATTCCTCCTATCTGACGACTCATTTCAATGGGTAAAATTGAATATTATAAATCAAAGTGTTAAATAATAAAGGTTACACATGTTAATACATGAGAAAACACGTCACCTCCATTCTTTTGGTATGCTTCCCGAGATAGAACGAAATATTCCTAGAGGAATCATCATCAGAAGACCTTAAGACCTTCAAACGCTTTGATAGAATCCTTCTGATGACCCCTTCCAATGACTGCATTTTCAGAAGGATTGTTCGCACCAACACCCAATCCCATCTCTTCGATGACATTCTTACAATAACACATGAAAATCTCCCCCAAAATAATTAATGGTGATGTACAAATCTTCCCCAACATAAGTTGTAACCCATTAAACATTAATTACATAGGGTTTGGGGGGAAAAGGTAAATCATAAAACTATGTTTACCCCTAATTAGTATATTGTTTTCCTCTGAGAAATTTGTAATAAGTGTATGTTCTCATACTGTGGCAGCAAGCGAACTCGAAATACCTCAAAAATCCCAGAGTGATCGGTATGTGTATTGTATGATTTGAATTATATGCTATTGGTGATTAATCATATGGTAAACTGACTCTAATGTTGTTTGTAACAGTAACCTGAAGAAAATGAAATGTCTCGCACACAAACCAGGAAGGAAAAGAATCCACGGGCTACTGTACCTACCCATGTTAATAGTACAGACTTGGTTCTGATCATAAACATGAGTTTCATCAATTAGAGAGAACATTGTCTAAGGTACGATGAAATTTACTGCATCTTCCACACTGAAGACTTCTCACTTGAAGATCAAGAAATTAAAGCATACCACAATATCAGAAAGAGAAGCACCATACTATCGCAAATTTCCCTATCTTGTTCTAATACAATGACATTGTTGTTAGAATTGGTATCTTGAAGGTACGTTTGCATTGGCGGCGCCCAACATGCGAAAGTGACCGAGCACACTTTCTCCCTAATGACTTTATAATACGTGTTTATAAAGTTGGGTCTTTTTATTTTTCAATGTAAAAGTGACTTTATGATGTTATGGGTCACTTTAGTGACTTAAGTGACCTCAACGAATGATTAATTTGTGACCATTGATCTCATGAGGGAAAGATATAATCTTGACCGCCAATCTCATTGGAAGACCAAGGGTTAGGGTAGTTACACTTTCAAATTAGTTAAAGGCAGCTCATGAGGGACAGAAATGGCACATTTCTTAGGAGAGTGAAAGGAAGTTGAAGAAGCACAAATTTCTATATGATTTCTTGCTTGGAGGAAATATTTACAGCAAAGGGGGTTTGGCACGCATCCCTAGGAGAGGGATTGGCACATAACCCAACATTTGAAGTATTTATTACATTTCGTAAAGCATCTACAAAAAAGATCATACAACTCAGTTTGTTGTCCATACAGTAAAGAGGAGGCACAAAAATCAAGGTTGTTAGTTTATAGCAGGTTGGCATGGTTTTCTATACAATTTTGTTGAGGTTTTCTATTATGTACCACAATCTTTCTCTTGACACAAGTTTCTAGGAATTTATGTGGTTGTAAGTGGAAGTTTGTTGGATTTTTTGGGTCGTACATGTCGTATAGTCAAGGAAATATGCCCTAGATACGGTCTGGCACTGTTGTTATAGAGGAATGACTTGTTGAAGTGAGAGATAGTTTGTGTTTTTATGCTGATGCTATTTGCTTTTGTAAAAACTCTGATTTTTCAAAGAGTTGAATAAAGAGATTTATCTCCTTAAATATGTCTTTACTTTCCTGTGTATTCTTCAAGTGGTATTGTTCATATTTTTGTGTCAAATGAGGTTTACAATATGCTATTAAAGAGTTATTTATGTTGTCATTTTTATTTCAGAACTTATATGTTATTGTTTCTGCTCATAAAGTACATTTGGGTGGTTGTTGAAGCTTTGTAGGAGGCTGAAATCTAATTTAGATTGAGTGTTATTTTGAAATAATATATATATATCTACGTGGTATTAGAGCAAGTGCTCTAAATTTCAGTGGACAGTTTGGCACTTGGGACAACAAGTGATTTGTTGCGATATTTGTTTGAAGAAGGGGAAATAGGGTTCTTTGTCAGGTGGACAAATATGAATTCCAACATAAGGTATGAATATAGATTGGAGGGGATCTCCAACTACCTGCAGTGGAAGGCGAGAATAACAAGTTGTTTTAAGGAGAACAAGTTGTGTTTGTTTGTGGACACTGTTGTTCCATATTTTATAGTCAAGGCTAGAGAGTACAAAGTCTAGGCATCTGAAAGAGGGTTTTTTATATAAAGAGAGGAGAAGACAACACTTTAAAAGGAAAAGGAGCTAAGGTTGATTTCTAAGTTGTCTTTGTCTAGCTTCCAATTTCTCCTGAACACTGATGTCCTGCTCAATGGCCGCCCATGAACGTTCAAGTTCAACCCGGGTGGTGGAAGTTTTTAAGATAATACTGAAAAGGTTTAAGGCGATACTGGTTTGATCTGTGAGACTAGGTTCAATATTGGGTTGTCTCGTAACTGGTATAGTCATGGAGGAGGAAAGTTTTAAGGATTTGTTTCTTCTTTTTAGATTGTATCAGAAAAATTTTCCAAATATTGAATTAATAGTGTAGCAACATCAAAGGTTGTTTCCTGTATCTGAGTTAAACTGAAAACCATGCATGGAATGAAAGAAAACATAAAGTTGTGGAACAATGTGAGGCTTCGATCAAGGAAGAATCTCACACTATGAAAGAGGAAGAAAAAAGATAAGGAAAAACTTTAATGAAGTATTAGATATAATAGTTTGATTCCTTCATAGGTCTTGTAGGTGCTGATAGTCGATACAGAGGAAAAACTGTGAACGATCAGATCACTAAAAAATTTCAATCACCACAGTAGAAGTTGTACTAAATTGAAGCTACGCATTCATCAAAGATACATGAGAAATGAATTAAATATGAAATAACAGAGGAGCACATAACTCAAACTTGTCTGGGTCTAGAATCTTTGACTTGCATTTGTATTAATTTTGGCAAAAATGAAAAACTTTTCTGCTACAATCAACCAAAAAAAAATCTTGTTGGTATTACTTTCAAAATTGTATTTATACAAGAAAAACATCAACCCTAAACGGTTGGTAGTCTCCTAATCTCCTCCGTGCTAACGGTTACATAATATATAATTTGAACCGTTTTGATCGGTTACTTTTCTTTTCTAACAATTGGACAAAAACGAGCATACATGTGTTATTTCATCATTTCTTTGAAGCGCTTTCTTTGCTCAGTCACGAACACACGACACACCTGTCCACAAACTGCATCAAAATTTTGGAAGGCTCTAACGTATTCTTTGCTTCAAACACATATAACTTCCTATGAATTTGGGGCAGCTCGTCTTCAATCTTTCCCTTGCCAAACTTTGTCAACTGCAACTGTAGATTCGGCTTTATTAACCACTTATCTATTTGGGTGACGTCAAGCTATTTCAATTGTGAAATCTCGAACTAGACCTCATTCCAACTCTCCTTGATATGCATTTGATGCCTTCAAACATTTATCTGTCCTAATAGCCCAGGAAAATCGCCTTTACTGATGCCCATTGTTTTTGTATCTAGCTGATCAAATACTTCTTCACATTCTCTCTTAAATTCTCTTGCCATTTTCCTGCTTTCGGTGATATTAGTCTCCCATGTCTTTAACATGATGTCTCCCCTGATATGTTCATCTATAGTTAGCTTTGGGATTGTTGGTACTTCCTCTCTGGTCGAAAACACCACTGCCTTTTGAAAAGCATCACGAGCTGATGTGGCCTCTTTTTCCTTTAAAACAATGTTATCTAGTGAGTGGATTATTTCCATGAAGTAGTTTTGGATGATTTCTATTTTGGAAATCATGTCCTGTTGTTCTGCTTGTAATTTCTCATGCACCTCTAGTGCTTGGGCTTGAAATGTTGTTATATTCACAACTTGTCCTTCAATAGACTTCAACTCAGCCTATAGTTGTCTTACTAACTCTTCATGTTGAATAACCTGTACCTGACTCACTTGCATCTGTTTGTTCGCTTCATCCAAACTAGACTTCAACAATATCATTTCCTCTTTGTCCATAGTTCGGGCATGTTCAACCCTTTGATTCACCTCCTCTCAAATATTATTCTCTGTGTGCTTTACTTGGTCCTACAGCTGAGATATCATTTGATTTTTCTATTTCAGCCTTGTTCTAAGGGAGTCAACTGAGAATAAATTGACAGTTGCCAAAGCTCCCATGGAGCCTGCTACTTCTATGGCGAAGTCTTCCTCTTCTAGGTTTTTCCCATCTACGAGCACTATGTGTTTCTTCATCATTTTTCCTTCTCTCAGATGCATTTCCTGCTTTAATACTACCTTCCTCTTCTTAATGAAAAAGGTGTCAAAAGGGGGTATCTCTTCTCTAGAGATAGGGGTAAGGTCACTTGCATACATGACTTGTAGATGGGGGATCCCAAAGGTTAATTGTATAGGAGTTAATGATGCAATAGGGTTGCCCAAATCTGAATATTGAGTTTCTCCTGTTGTTTTGGACATATCAACAGGAATAGTTGATGATGATGAAAGCAGAATCGTTTGACTCGACTTTGAAGGAGTCTCGGATTTAGAACTTGTTTTAGACCCTGGATTCTTTGATTGTGAAGCTTCTACTTTTTGTGAGGACACTTCAGTCTTCTTTGGATTTTCTTCTGCAGTCTCTTTATCATGAGCCTCTGATCTGAAACCTGGCGGAACACTTCCTTGAGCTGGAGGAGGGGTTGTTGACTCTTCTTGTAATATCTTTGGTAAACCGCTTCGTCGGTGCTTCTGGAAAGTCGTAAACCTAGTTTGTAGTTCGGGTGATAATGCCAGAACTATGCCTAATACTTCTTCATAGGTCCTGTCTCCCTTGAATGTGTCATCCCAGGGAGAAACCTCATGTTCGTACATTTTCATGTTGCAGTGGGTAAGGTGATTTCCTACAATTTGATAAGGGTCATGTTTTCTGAGTTCAAGGTCTACTAATTTGATATCATCCAGTGCTACAGCTTCTACCTTGGCATGACCCAAGTTAAGTAATGAATACTTCCCAATCTGTACAGGAAAAACCGATCAGAACTTCTTCTGAGCTGCTTTCATTTATGTGCCAATGCCACCAGTTACTATTTGGTAGGCCACCTCCCTGCACACCAGTCTGTCAAGAAGGAACTTCGACAGTGTGTGAGGAGGTATAGAGCACTCGAAAACCCTGACATAGGAAAAATCCTCTTCTATAAACCAATATGAAAATGACTTGAGGTTTCCCACGATTGACTCTGAAATACACGAGGGTGCATAACCCTAAAAAACTTGGTGCAAAGGTATCACCACGTAGTGATAGATTTTGTAAAAGAAGTCTTTAACATTCTCCTCCCATAGTTTAGAATGATAAACATGAATGGGCTCTGTGCAGGATGGGTTCCAGCTCCAGCTCATCAAAGAGAATGGATTCATATAACAAACTGCATCCATAATATAGGCAAACATGTAAAAAGATGCATGTTGGCCTTTCGATTTTGTTGTTTGGTACTCTGCAACCTCACTAGCTAGATTATCTGATAAAAATTTACCCCAGTTGAAACTGTAACCCTCGGTTACTTCATGTAGAAGTGGTACCTAGTCTGCAGGGAAATGGGTAGGGTTTTTCCTCTCGAAGATTCTACACAAGATTAGGGATATATACACCATGTACTCATTCAATGAAGTTGTGGCATAACTACCATGGGTATCGGCTCTAAATTTTGTTGGAATTCCCCACCAGTCTCTTATTATATTTGGATATGTTTGATCGAATTCTATACACTCCTTTCTTTGAAATTTCGCTATGAATTTAGCATTATAAATGTATTTAGAAGTAGGGGGCAGTTTGTACATTACTTGGATGTGCTCGGGTCTTAACGAGCCGATGATGACCCCTTGGATGTTTTGAATGCTCCTTGTCGGAACATCGGTTTTCTCTAAAGCCTAGCATACCATGTCATTATACGGCATGAGTCTCAGCCGTGTGGCTATTTTATGCAACTCAAACTCTGTTATGTCTCTGAGATTATTTTCAGTCCTTTCATTTCCAAAATCGTCGGGGCAATTTCTAATCTCATAGTCCAAACTCTCAAAAATTTTCCTCCAAGATTTGATCGAATCCACAGCATGTGGCGTAGTGTTTGATACCACATCTCCATCCGGATTTGAGATTCCAACTGCTTCTTCACTCTTCTTAGGTGTTTTTCTGGGTGCCATGGTGTTTGTGCTAAATGAAAACCTGTTGCAGAGAAGAAATGTGTGAGTTCTTCTAGATATAACTCGCTCCTAGTCTGAAAGTGAGAATGAAATTTGAAATAACCGACCTTTATTTACCTTTAACTTGTCTTAAATTTATCGTATCGAAAAAATTAAATGCTTTAACGGAGATGGTACACATGTAGATATGTACTCTATGTTCAAAATCTCTTCATTAATCCATTATAGAGACTGCCACATATTGGCGATTCAAAACTGGGATTTCGAAAGGAAAGTCATTGAAAACTCCCGAATAGAAAAACATGGAAAGCCATTTAATTATCATTAATCCCTCTTTAAAGTTAAGTTCATCTATGTTTAAGTGCTTAATTCTTTCGAGATTTCGTGTTTCGGAGTTTCGAACATCGTGTCCCCAAGAGTCATAACACAAGAAATCATGAATCCCAAAATCGCGATGGAGTTTATTATCGTTAAACCTTCTTATTTCTTAATAAACATAGCATTAGATTTTTAAGAGTTTCATGACTTCAGGGATTGGGGTTTTAAAGAGACTCAAGGTCGACTCTTGATTTCCTGCATTACGACTGACTATCGATTCGTAAAAATTTTAAAACTTAATTAATCATTATTAATAGGTACTTCGTGATCAACGCGTCGGGACTTTAAAATTTGTTTGAATTTAGATTACATAAAAAGAACATGCGGGAGGCTTGGAAAGTCGTTAACATTTTTAATCGTTACTTTTAAGATCAGTTAAATTCATTTTAAACCATCACTTCTTTGGGACTTCGGCACCGGGACTTAGGATTTGTTGTTAAAAAACATACTTCGTGAACGGTCGAACTCTGAAAACCGACAGTTCCAAAAGACCTTTTGACTTCTTTTTGAACTAAGTGTGCCTCCATAATCAAGAAAAAGGAGGTTTGTATTTAGAGAAAAATAAATAAACTTTGTTTCAATAGACACCATCATGCCAGTACCTGTTTCATTTCCCATAGATTTGGATGTTCATGAAGTGAAGGAAGCCAAGACTTAGAGAATAATTTTGGGCAAATTTAGATACCACCTTATTCCAGATTTGGCTGAGAAGAAGACAACCAAGGACATGTGGGATGCACTGAAGGGTTTCTATGAGGCAAAGAACGAGAGCCAGAAAATGGCTCTCCGGGACAAGATCCATAGTACTAGGATGGTCAAGGGAGAGAGTGTGGCCTCCTACCTCACTCGGGTTGCACAGGTGAAGGACGAGTTGGCATCTATCAGAGAAGTTATTATAGACTTAGAGTTGGTGCGTATATCCCTCAAACGCTTCACCAAGGAGTGGGAGGTTTTTGTGAAGTGTGTGGTGGGGAGAGAGAAGCTCCCTTACTGGAGAAAATTTTGGGATGAATTTACACAGGAGGATATTTGGGAGGGGTATCAAGAGAATGCAGTGGATGGTGCAAAAGACAAGAACATTTCTCTTGTGGGAAAAATCAATGAGAAAAATAAGGACATGAGCAAGGTGAGATGCTTTCCATGTCATGATATTGGCGACTACACTAGTCAGTTTCAAAATAAGAAGAAGAAGAAGTAGGAAACATAGGTGCCAACATCAATAGAGAATGTTGAGTTTTCTGAGAAATATGAGAAGGAGTTTTCTCTCATGAATGATCATGTGGGCAGTGGTTGTCTTATGTTCAAGGAAATTGAAGTGTGGTTTGTGGACAATGTAGCTTCTCGCAATATGAAAAGAATGAGGTTAGTGTTCCTTAGTCTTTTAGAAACAGACTCAGACTGTGTTGTTGACAGTGGGACCAGCTCACATCTTGCAGTAAAGGGGGTTGGAAGTGTTAGATTCCAACTAGATTTGGGAGGTTTTCTAGAGGTTGCTAGGGTATTGTATATACCAAAGATGACAGTTAACTTACTCTCAGTGTCAACTCTAGAGGTTGATGGATTTTGAGTTTCATTCTTTTATGGCCGAGTATTGTTATATCCAGAGGGAGCGACACCAGACACAATAGTTTTTCTTGGTGTCTAGTATGAGAGGTTGTACATGTTTTTTGGATGACCTATGTTGGGGTCCAGTGGATTTATGGATTCAGATTATGTGTTGAAGAGTGGGTAGGTTGCACGAGAGAGAGAGTTGATACCAGGGACTCATTCCTCTTCCAGGACTCTCAGAGGACTCAACAGGCATGAGTCGACATAGATGGATTCTCAAGAGAGAGTTAAGTCTCCTAGGAACATGTCTTCAATTCATGGATCACCATAGGTAACAGCAGAGGCTTCCAGTGTAGTGGGAGTAGTGGCTTCATGTTCAGATGGATCATAGGATTCTAGTACAGAGGGAGAAGCTATGGAAGTTGAATTGAAGACAGATTATGGTGGAGGTGCTAGAAGTACCTCTCTCGCTAAGAGGAAGTGTTAGAATTGGTAGCTCGGAGGTACTTCTACATTGGTGGTTCCCATCATGTGGAAGTGACCGAGCACACTTTCTTCCTAGTTACTTTATAATATGTTTTTATAAAGTAAATTTCTAAAGTGTTTTTATAAGTTGGGTATTTTTAATTTTTAAGTGTAAAAGTGAATTTATGATGTTATGGGTCACTTTAGTGACTTAAGTGACCTCAATGAATCATTAATTTGTGACCATTGATCTCATGAGGGAAAGATCTAATCTTTACCATCAATCTCATTGGAACACCAAGGGTTAAGGTAGTTACACTTTAAAATTAGTTAAAGGCGGATCATGAGGGAGAGGAGGGGTGCATTTTTGAGGAGATTGAAATGAATTTGAAGAGGCATGACTTCCTAGAGGATTTCTTGCTTGGAGGAAAGAGATACAACAAAGGGGGTTTGGCATGCATCCCTAGGAGAGGTATTGGCATGCAACCTAAGGAGCATTTGCAGCATTTATTTTAGTCCATACATCAACTACATAAGAGGTCATACAGTTGAGCTTTTTGGTCGTATAGCAAAGAGGAGGCACATAAATCGAGGCTATTAGTTTATGACAGGTTGGCATGATTTTTTATGCAATTTTTCTAAGGTTTTCTATTTTGTATTGTATTGTTTCTCTTGGCACGAGTTTCTAGGAAGTTATGTGGTTGTAAGTGGATGTTTTTTTGTTGTTTTGTGTCGTACAAGTCATATAGTCAAGGAAATGTGCCCTAGATACAGTCTGGCATTGTTGTTATAGAGGAATGACTTGTTGAAGTGAGAGATAGTCTGTGTTTTTATGTTGATGCTATTTGTTGTTGTAAAAACTCTAATTTTTCCTACAGTTGAATAAAGAGCTTTCTCTCCTTAAATATGTCTTTACTTTGCTGATAAGGAATTTGAATCCCTACAGGAGATATTCTTATACACAATGAACTTAAAAGGGCATGATCCCCACATTATAGTGTATGACCATATCAAATCAATCAAGTTGGCCCACCAAGTTATCCATGAAGTAAACTTTGTTGAATACCTCTTCAAAGGAGATTTATTTTTTAAAGAATTACTACAGAGGCTTCAAGATGATCCAACTAGAGAAAATCTTCAAAAAGAAGAAGATGAAGAAAGGAACATAATAAACAAATAGTTTAAATTTATACTAGAAAAGGAAAGAGAAAATTTGGAAGCAGAGGAAAGGAAAGAAGCATAGAAAGCTAAAGGCAGAATAAATAAAGCCATGGAAGCGGAAGAGAGATTCCAACAAAAGAAGAAAGCAGAACTAGAAACAAATACAAGGGAAGAAGGGAAGAAGAACACCAAGCAGGATGAGAAGAAGAAAAAGGAAGAAACTCTTAAGAAAGACGCTAAAGAAAAGAAAAATAACATTGAAAAGGAAGCCAAGGTAAAACAACATGTAGAGATGGAAAGGAAGAAAAGGGAGGAAGAAGAGAAAAAAATATTAGCTACTAAAGTTGAAGAGAGAATAAAAAAGCAAGAGGAAAAACAAAAGGCAAATGAATACAAGGCAAGGGAGAAAGTAGAGAAAGAAGTAGAACGGGAAAATAGGAAAAGGCGGGATAAGTTAAAAGGAGTTGCAACAAACCCCAGTGAAAGTATAGTTAATATCCATGTTCAAGAATGCACTCCTCTAATGGCCATCCCAGTAAATTTTTCCTATACATCTCAGGTGCTAGAAATGTACAATGTCATAGTGGTTGTTGGTGAGTATTATTACAGCAATAAGACTAGGGCAATTAAGATGATGCAGGAGCATCACTCCACCTCAGCATGCACCAACCGATTAACACATGTCGTGCACATTCAAGGAAGGGAGAGTCATTTCCCTCTCATTTTTCCTTCGAGAATCTAAGGTGTGATCTAGACAATTAATGTCAACAAGCTGGAATAGCCAAATTGTGCCTTCGCACAATCTGGAGATAAGGTCACCATTAAGTGGTTAATGGTAGGAGGGATCTGCATCCAATTTGGAGCAGATTTCCATCATTGTAATCTGCCTCGGTAGTCAGGCATTTTGAATGGTTATTTGACACCACTAGATTAGCTTGGAGGGATGTCCATCGAACCCCTCTTGTATAAACTCTTGTATTGTTGCCAGTAGAGTAGGTAGAAGCAAATGCATAGGATATAGGGAGAGGAACACAGAGGGCTGAGACTCAGTTGCAGTCCGGACTCAAACAATTGTAATTTGACATTCCTCCATTAATAGAAAAATGACAGTTTTTCTTGTTATCAATTTATGCGTAATGGATATATTGTGATGAATGTCATTTCTATGCATTTGAGTTGTAGATGTATGTTAGAAATCGTCTGCAGGGATAGAATTATAACCTTATATATGTGAGTGTGTTGAATTAAGT
>ML786627.1:0-36036 GCA_009831015.1 Picea engelmannii
GGATGCAGGTAAACAAGTTTCAAACATCCACCTCTAGGATGGACTTTTATGCCATCTAGGCCATCTCTATGCTCCTTCAAGCGAGTGTGAGAAGCTAATTTAAGAGGCACATTACAGTCGACTGGCACAACACTTTGGCGTGGAGAATACCGTGGTAGTATTGCACAAGTACATCTACTAGCCAAATGGGACATCAACGGGTATGTCAAATCGTGCATTGCATATTCCATTGCTAAACATGCCATCAAGAAGCAAGGACTCTACACTCCTCTACCTGCTTCATATAAAGTTATAAACCTTGGGAGTCGGTCTCCATGGGATTTTTCCCTCAACCAAGCACGGTTATCATTGTGTATTTGTGGCGGTTGATCAGTTCTCTAAGATGGCAAGTTTGGCACCTTGTAAGAAGAGTATCACAACAAAAGGCACCACTAAGCTCTTCTTTGAGCACATTTGGTTTCATTTTGGGCTGTCGCAAACCATTGTTTCAGATGGGGGCAACAAGTTCCTCAGTACTTTCTCGTCTCACATGTGTCAATGATGGACATTGAGTTGACCAAATCAACTACCTTCCATTCCCAAACCAATAAACAAATAGAGGTGGTCAACAAAATGATTGTATATATCCTTAGAATGTACAACTCCAAGCATCCACATATATGATATATGTTCAACATAGCTACAATAGAGCCATTCACAGTTCTATTAGTCATAGCCCTTTTCAAGTGTGCCTAGGTTCCATTCATTGGCCCTGATTGATGTAGCTCTGCCTATTACATCTACACAGGAAAAGTCCTCCCATGCTCAGATCGAAGCAAACAACGCAAAGAAATTTGTTGAATAGATCTAGCACATCCAACAAGTTCATGATATTTTGCATAATGCCAACGCCAAGTTCAAGTAGCAACACGATTAGCATCGAGTTTCACACAAGTTTCAAGTCGATGATAAGGTATGGTTGCACTTGTAGAAAGAGCAACTCACAAGCCCCCATAAGAATCCTAAACCACGTTGATACGGGATTTACACCATCATCAAGGCTATGGAAGGGAATGCTTTTGAATTGAGTATTCCACCTTTCCTTGGCTTACACTTGTTATTTAATGCAGAGTTGCTTTGACCATATTTTTCCACCTTGAAGGTGGCAGAGCACTTGGCCCCTACAAAACTCAACCCTAATTGCATTGAGTAGGCTACAATCAACGAGATCATGGGCATTAAGATGAAGAGCACCCACCAACATCACATACATGTCTATCAAGCTGTCAAAGCAAGGCAACTTCTTCACTAGAGCAAGTGGTTCACGAGGAACCTGATTCAACAAAAAATTCCCCATCTAATGAAGGAACTTAACAAAATGGAGACCACTTCTTTCTAAAGGGGGGTGACTAATCTAGGTGACCATCTCAAAAATAGTCATGATTCTGACAGTTTTTGGCTTGGAACTTTCAACGCGTTTTTCAAGGCTTTCCCATATGTTTTTCACCCCAAATATGCACAAGTCATGGGGGCTGACCCAAAGTTTTAATTTTCTTTCTAACGAGCTAAGGAAGACCTAAAACGAACAAACTAGTGAGAAGTTACGATCTTGGCAAGGCTCCCATTCTTTTGGATTGTTTAGATTCATCCAACTCAGCATTCCCGCTCAACCCTAACTTCTTGCTAAAGTTAGGGTTCTTTCATATTAAGGTTTTTTCCTCTTAGGGTTTTGTTGGCATTTCTAAAATACAATCTTAGCCTCTTGTTATGGGCGTTTTTTCCAATGAGTGTAACCAACACATCCCTTCTCAGAGATAAGCTACCACCATTCTAGTCAGTTTGTATTGCTTTGCATATTGCAATATCTTCACTATTTCATTCATTAATAGAGTTTGAATTTCACTGTATTACTATGCTCTTTGCAAATCTCAGCGTTATTTCCACTGTTAATGCTATTTTCATTTTGTTCTTATTGCCCCTTGAAAATCATGGTTCATTTTGCATTTTCATGGGCCATTTTTCTCTCACCAACATAGCAGGAGATCCTTGGAGTCCAATAGCAATTTGATGGAGAGCCTTGTTCCTAGGTCAACTCAAGGCCACATTGATGACTAATGTAGGAAAGAAACCCTAGACTAGGAATTCCCTACCGTGTTAGGGCTCCAAGGAATGATTTATGGCAAGTTAAGGGGTCAAATATAACCAAAAGCAGGAATGCCTCACACATAGGAGGTCGAAAGAAAAAACATTGTGGCTTATAGGAGATCTAGGGCACGACAGGTGGCAAGGAAGAGAGATAATGGAGGAACACCATAGCTTGGAGCACTGTTTTAGTCAAAAGAGATCACTTGATGACAAACATTCCACTTCAAGGGCACATTGTGGTAGCTTGATCATGAATACACCCCTTGCAAGAGGGACATTTGGTGCAAAAGGGGCTTTGAAAGCACCGTAAAGTGACTTTATGGGGACTTATATATTATCTGAGGTGCATTTCACATATTTGGAGGCATGTTTCACAATTGAGACATTTAGGGTGAGGACAATTGGTTCAAGGCATGTTTTACAAATTTGGGGGAAAGTCCTTTGCGTGATGAAGCACCATGTGGCATGGTTGACATGGTCTAAACCCCTAAGCCAAGAATAAATGCATAGTCAAAATAATTAGGATGATGACATGTGGCAAGTGGACCTATCCAAAAGTGAATGAGGTCCCATGTCAAACTTGGACCTATAAGCTAAAGAACGACATAATGCAACATTACTTTCGCTAATGAAGAGGTGTACTAGGGATTATGAGGTCTACACGTGGTGTGCTAGGGCTAAAGAAGGCTCTATAGTGCATAAGAAATCCCTAGGGAGGTGTGCCTTAGGTAGGAGGAGACAATCCATGGATTAAAATATTATTTTCACTCCTTAAAACCCTAGATGGATGAAGCCCTAATTTTAGATGGATAAAAGTATAAATAGAGAAACATTCATTTGCAAAAGGTGTGGTTGGAGTTGTAGGAGATCCCCTACAATTTTAATTGAATATCTTTTGAGAGGAAGAAGGTAAGGGACATTTCAAAGTGAGGTTCTTCACTTCTTTTTTTCTTGGGTTAATTTGATGGTCGGAAATTACTAGTACAAATCTGTAGAAATAATCTTTGTAGAAGGGAAGTTTTGCTCCAATAAGAGGACGTTACAGTTGAGGTGAAATTGTCCCTTCGTCTTGTTGTAATCATTGAGTTTATTGAAGGATATTTGTTGTAATGTTTCAGTTAGGGATGTTCACTCTATTTTGAGGGCTACTTGAAGGTCAAGTGTGGCACATTTAAGGTCCTCTGAATCTTTTGGTGAAATCACACTTGAAAAATGATGTATTGCTGGTTGTTCATTCTATAAAGAAGGCTTCCTACTCTTGTCTACTTCTTTTATGGTTTCATATGCGGTTGTCATTTAATTATTCCTGATTGCACATTATTACTTGGCCAACTTTGTACTAATTGTGACTCGTGAGGAGCATCTTTAGAAGAGTCCTCCTTAATTTCTACATATTGAAGTAAATCCATGTGGTTAATTAGAACATGTTAATAACAACCTAGCTATGCTTTCTTCCATACAAGTTCAAACCCTCTTGATTGTTGATCTTGACTTCATCACTCATTGGATAGGCACTAGTATTGGCAATCCACCGTCCCTTAAATCCTAAAGAATATCATAAACATATTTTTTAGGGATTTCCCCCTTGTGCCAGAGGAGAGCTGACCTAAAGTGAGAGGAAGAGTTGTGGTGACAGTGGGCAACCTTCCTAAGTGCCTCTAGGGTTGCACTTGGTTTTGGGACTTTGAATATCTTTGAGTGCAGGTCGAGAATGTAATGGTTCTCAACATAATCCAGATCATAAGTGGTAGAGCGTAGAACCTTATTTGCAATTCCAAATCCTATATTTGTATAGAGATTTTATGGCATCTTCCTACTCCCTTGACCTTATGTCCATCAACAATCTTAACTGTGAGGTCCTTGGTAGGATATACAAAAAGGTTTAATTGCTTAGCAAAGTTTATGTCTACCCAATTATGAGTAATGCCAAAATCTACTAGTATCGTTACATTCCTGTTTTTGATGATTCCTTTGAGCTTCAAGGTCTTAGGTTGTAATTTTCCTATCATGGTTGCAAGTGAAACTAAAGGTTTGCTTTTCTCCTTTTTCGGGTCATGAGTCTTATCAACATCCCTTAGGTGAGTTGGAATATATTTTGTAGTTGGTTCTCATGTTTCTTCTTTTTGAGTAATAGTTTATTTTTGGGACACTTTTTCGTCATTCCTATTTTGTTGGGTGGATGAAATTGATGCCAATAATATCTTTGGCATTGCTTCCTCATCATCAGATTTTGACTTGTACTCGATAGTAATTCCATTTCATGGGTCTGAGATTTCTACTTCCTCCCATCCACTATTTTCAAAAAGTGTAGTGACTTTTCTTCACATCCATGTCCCAAAATCCATTTCTTACCACATTTGCAACAATTGTTTTCCTTCTTATTTCCCTTTCTGTGTGGTGATATTTAGTATCATTGTATTGGATCTATGAACTATAATTGGTTGTCTTTTGTAGTGGTTGGAAACCTACCCTTTGCTGACCAAGGAGCTTCCTTTTGATTAGCTTTGCCATGCGTCTAGCTTCGACCAAGTTTTGAGGTTTAGATAGCCTAAGCTCATTGCATATGTTGGGTTTTAATCCTCCGTCTAGCTTTGACCAAGTTTTGAGGTCTATATAGCCCAAGCCCATTGCATATGTTGGGTTTTGATCCATCAATACACATTTTTAGCAATTGAATGTCTATAAGATCAAGAAATCTAGTCGCTAGGACTTCCCATTCATGGGTATATTTGTTAATTGTCTTCATTTGGCATAAATGGGTGACCCTGCTAAAAATGTCATCTTCTTCAACATTGTGAAATCTTTTAAGAAGATTCTATGTGAACATTTGCTAATTTACAGAGAACCCACTAATTTTCTTTAACCACCATGTGAACCAATCGCAAGCATCACCTTTTAAGTGTAAGGATGCCATCGATATCTTTCCTAATTCGTTAGTAGGTGGGGTCATAGCCAAAATTCTCTCGATCTTATTTACCCGCATGATAGGCTTTCTATTGTCTTGTCCATCATATTTAGGTATTTTGATTTTGATTTTATTAGCCTTTCTATTGTCTTGCCCATCGTATTTAGGTATTTGATTTTGATTTTACTAAGAGAACCAATGCTATCTTGATTTCTCTGGTGAATTGTGTTTGACGAGCTTGGGCTTGTTCGTAGTTTTTTGTAGGTTAAGGGTTGCACAATTAACTCATCTAACCTTTAGTTAGTCAGTCAATCATTTCTCTATGATCATCAATCATCTTTGATGCTTCGTTGTTTCTCATTCTTATTAAGTCTAGCCATCATCTTTTGAAATCTTCTATTCGCTTATCAATTCTATGCCCCATAATTTTTGTGTATCTTCTATTAATTTGTCAAATTCGTCCCCTAGTTCTTTTTGTTCCTCTCAACGTTACCAAGACGATGCCTTACCTTGTTGACTTCATCTCCACTACGATTCACATCTACTTGCAACTCATCATTATTAACCATTTTGGCATTGGTCTTCTTTCTTGCAAACTTCACATCAACTTAATTTTGTATACTATGTATATAAAGTTTTAATACGTAGATTTTTTTCCCAATTGATTTTCAAAGAAACGAATTGTATATATCTCCCAAAAGTTGAATAGGATGAAATTGAAGGTTGCGACTTAATATATCTCAAAAAGTTAAATAGGACGAATTTTAACCATGGTGACTTCTCAAGTCAACTTCTTCTTAATTTTTGTTCCCTAATCCCTATTGTGGTTATCTTTGTGGCATGAGGGACAGGGTGTTATACACTTGATTGATGGCTAGTAGAAATGGTGGTTGCATACAACATGAACATGGTAAAGGAAAACATAGAGAGGGTAAGATGCACAAGTTAATGGGCTAAGAATGAAGGCTGGTATAGCAGCTTGCAGCAAAATGCAGAAGTATGATGAGTGGGGAAAAGGCATCCAGTACAACAACTTGTAGTGGAATGCAAGAGTACGACACAAGCGAAAAAGCGAAATGTACAGAAGACGACAGCGAGTACAACAATTTTTGAAAGTACAAAAGACTATGGAAATTGGCATACAGTGGAGGAGTTGGTGTGTCGCTGCGATGACCTTGTGCCCAATCGTTGCACTCTGATACCAATGTAACAAGGAGTACATGGGTATGACAAAGATATATCTACAAATATCTAATAAAAGATTGAATATATGAATGATGATGATTTACAACAAGCCTCATGATGGTGTATAAATATACATTTACTGGTCACGAGGCAAAGAGGCGTAACCCTTGGTGTTTCACTATTATTTTATTATTATTATGTTTTATGTTCTAAATATGTTTGTTACAACAATGCGAAAACTTGAGGAAAGGTTTGTACCTTGAGGGATTTGATCCCTCCCAACAGTTGATAGATCTAGGGTTAAGAAACATCTAAGTTGGTTTATATATATCTATATGTGTCTATGCTAATTATTTTATTATTATTATTATTTTATTAATTAAGTGTAGGTGAATTTCAGGCGATTTTTATTTTTTATTTTTCACTAACCATATCACCATGCTGAGAATACAATGACAATATACAACTAGAAATCCAACCAGACTTTGTTGGACTGGAACAGAAGACCTCACATCAACTCCACCTTAAAACAGTCCATTAGAACCAATTAAGCTAACCCATTGGATCAATTCTCTTTATATATGTGTGTATTTTAGTTTTTTTACTTAAGGAAAACTGACCAATTAATATTTTATTGTTTTTCTAAATGCCTACTTAAGGCCAAGCCAGTGATTAATATTTTTTTATTTTTTTAAATGCCAAGCGTCAGCTCAACGTTGAGCATGGGCATTACACGTCTAACTCACATTCTAAGCGCAATTATTCCCTCATTCACACCTCCAACATTGAGATATGCTCTGTGACTTGTTTTTTCCACAAAGGTTTAAAGAAATACCCATTCTGTTTATTTTTACTTTAAGCTAATAAAGGCTAGCCCACTGTTAATCTCCTTGGCTTTCCACACAAAAAACCATGAAGACTAGAGATTTTCATTAAAGATTTCATGTAAGGATAATTTGCCCCGATCCAATGGATGCATAACAAGCTTTCATTAAGGTTATGTAGTGAGATATGAATTCCCTTGACATTAGGGGATCTTAAATTTTAATATTTATTAAACAAGTAAAATCTTTTACAATGTTTATTATGATGTAATTCTTTCCTGGTTCCCCTTGAAGGCTGAGATGTGCTCTGTGATTTGTGTTTTCCACAAAAGCTTAAAGATCACAGGATTATTTTCACTTTAAGCTAATCAAGTCTAGCCAATGTTAACCTCCTTGATCATTCTAGCAAGGCTTCTAGGGTTCGTGGGCACAAGTGTAATTGTGAACATGGGTGCAGGTATGGGTGTGAATGTGGGTGCAGGTACAGGTATGGGGATGTGGCAAAGTGAAATTGAGGTCTCGGAACCCAAAACCCAAGTAGTTAGTTGGGGCACGCTGCACAATGTTGATGACAATTACCCTCTAGCAACTGGCATGGTACCTATTGCAGTTTAATATCAAACAGCCATGTCAAGAGAAGATGGACGAAGTTTAAGGAAGGTATAGGGATCTATTAGAGACAGTCAGCAAACAAGTTGAAAAGGAGATTTACTAAACACTGGTTGGTTAAGAATGCTTGAAATTTAAATTTAAAATGACTTAAAATTGGTATAACTTATCAACTTATCTTACCTCTATTAAAAAAATGCATCTATAGAAAGCTTAATTTGTCGTTTTTCCAAAATAAAAGTTGCAGAAAATTTATCTATACATAGATCTCAAGAAATTGCATAAAATAGCTAAGATCCACAACATAGAGTTCAATCTTGAGGGTTTATTTTTCTTGTGAAGGTGTATCACAGAAATAATATTAGCTATAGGTGCCATTGAATTTAGTTGAGAATAAAGAAAAAATGATTACTCTACATTGCAATTTTCTTGTTCATATAAAAGATAATAGGAGATAAATTTTTGTTGGGGTAGAGAGTACAAATGTTGAATTCCTATGGGAAAACTTTATTGAATTTGGGTTCAGAGTTTATGTGAGATAGGCACTGAAAAAACATGGCTTATGAACTTCTTGTTCGTACAAAAGATAATAGGAGTTAAACTTTTGGAGGGATGGAGAGTACAAATGTTGACTTCCTATAGGAAAACTTTTATTAAATTTGGGTTCAGAGTTTATGAGATACAGGCACAGAAAAAATCATGGCATATGAACTTTAGAAAGGAGCAGCGAATTTGCAAGGAAACTAATTTCCATGTTAGAGATCCAACACGATATATTTGTTACCTAATCCAAACTTCAACATAATCAGGAATTAAAGATTATTAGAAAGAATAAAGCTATTGAATTGTCATCATGTATAGATCAACCATTTTACATCAGCCTCAGAATGAAATCTGTGTCAAGATTCACACCATTCCCAAACACATTTGTGTAAGGAGTTCATCAAGAAGTCATACAGTGTAGTCTGGACTCTGAATGCCTTTGTGAGACTATATTCCTCAACTATAAAGCTCATCTTGGCTTTGTTCGATGGGCATATGAAGATAGACATATCAGGAGTACTATAAGTCTTTGCGTCAGGACTGAAGGCAGTGCTTTATAATCTCAAATCTTAATGAAAACAGCTGAGTTTGTTTTGATATTGGAAAACCAGAGGGGACATTCAAAACCCAAAGTAACCATGCCCCTTTGATGCAATACCAGATCTAAACTCACAATGTCATGGACTTACAAGTAATGTCCAGTAATGTGGAAATGATGTATTCATTAAGACTTCAATATAGGAACCAGTAATGGAAATTAACCAGGGAGTGTTCAGACACGTGCTACATCTACAAAGAAGCAACTAGGTGATCCAGCAAAAGTTCTAAGTGGTGGCCTTTAAACATGGTACTGATATATAGTATCATGTGATAATTATAAAACAGGGACCCAGGTCTGCAATGGGTGTACATTGGCAATGAAAAGTTATAAAGGCCAACTTAGGCATAAAATAAGCCACAACACCAATTAGTCTCGCGGACAAAATTTCGATCGCCTTGACCATCCCAGGTATTCCTAGTAGGTTCGATCTTGGGAACTTGGATTATTTCACACAGCATAGCCGAGAGTTCATGGTGACAAGTTTGATGTCTCAGAGCAAACTGCACAGTTCGTTGCACACCTTCTTTTCAAGAACCATTCACCTTCCCCCATTTTGAGCAATTTTGTTTGATCCTTTTGGAAAGGGTTACTTGAAGAGTGCCCCTAGGTCATAAGGACCGCTATAAGCGAAATCATAAACAGATAGACCGTGATAATTGAAAATTCCTAAGTAGCAAAAGCTAGCCTCCTAAGCTACCCTGAGAATGCGGATGCCTAAAAGCATGGAATTGCATTTGAGCCTGAGCTTCGCCAGCTAAAAATCAAACTCAGGCAGACTGTATCCCACAACAACAAAAAGCTGGTTTGAACAGCCCCTGGAAACAGTACCGAAAATTATAAATTTAATACCTCAAAATTCAAATAGATCCAAGTTCTCAGACAAGAGAAAACCTTAGGGCCACTGACCTTTGTTATTTAAATTGACTCAGACCATTCTTCTACAGCAGATTCCTAATTGAAACGGTTCACTGTTTGTAACTAACATAAAGTAAGACCAAGTATCCTACCATTATGATTTGCTCCATATACAGAGCTTCATTGTAATAACCTATTTTTAGTTACAAATAACAGGGATCCGGAATATCAGAGGAGAATCTGCAAGAACAGCCTTGCCTAAAGCTCCAGCTAATCAAATCAAACCCAAGAGCTGCTGTATCTAACATCATTTGATTTAGCCAAGGCACTGAAAAGTACCCAAATCTCTTGCATTGAGAAATTCCAATAAGAAATTAGATGGGATCTCCCTGCTCTCTACCATATCCAGCTCCAGCATGTTTAACAACAATATTAAAAAATCATGCTACAGTCTTAATTCATATGTAGATATATCAATGTATCAGCGTTCTATGCAACCCACAGAATAGAATGGAGGAAGGAAGAGATACCTACCATCAGCCATTGTTGGAGTGAAAACCCAAGAACAAATGTAGATACCCAAAAGCAGGAGCCTGAGATTGAAATATGCCATTATTGATAAGTCTGAGAGCAGGGATCAATGTTGAGTATTTGTTAGCAATATACAACACAATAGTACAAACTCCTCAAAGTCTTTTTGAACTGGCAAATGGCTGGCAGCAAAAACTCCTATTTATAATCAGGAGAGCCGTTGAAAGGGCAGCATTGACTTTTCTATGTTGGTTTATTCATTTTCTTCATATGTTCTTTATGGCTAGCCATACATTGTCTGTGAAATCCCTTTATTCGCGTAATAACAGTTGGCATTAATATAGTAGATATTTTTTTAACTACAATCTTCTTCATATTAAAGTAGAGCATTATCTTTCCAAAAAAAAAGAAAGTATATAAGTACATTGCGGAGAGTTCTATACTCGAAATCGTTATCAGTATCAATGGGGGAGATAGTTGCTAATAATAAAGATAAGTATCAATACGTAAGAGTTAAGAATTTAACTTAGGTTATCAGAGGTACTTTTATTATTATTATATATATATTTTTATTGTTCTACGTAATTTCGTTTTATTATTATTATTATATATATTTTTTATTATTCTACGTAATTTCGTTTTATTATTATTATTATATATATTTTAATTGTTCTACATAATTTCGTTTTAATTTCCCACATGAAGTGGATACCCTTTAAACCACTTTCCACGTGAAGTCGATCCCCTTTGAACTTGTGGTTTAGAGAGCCTCTCTATTTTAGTCGTATGGCGGTGCTTATGGTAGGTTGGCATGATCACATCTTTCAACTTTGTCGTGTTTTCATACGTGAAGCTTATTTAACCTTTCGAGGAGTTTAAATTCATCCCAATATTTATTGTAATTTAAGGTAACTAATATTGTTTTCAGTGAGTAGAAAAATTAAGTGAGGGAGTGCGTTGTTAAGGCATTTTGTAAGTAAAGTTATCCGTTCTAAACTTTGGAGACACTTCAAATCCAACCATGTTAAAAATTGGTGCGGTTCAAATTGGGATCAATCCCACAAATCAAGGATATTTATCTAACAACCATATATTTAACAACCTAATACCTAATTGTAATATAGATACTATTGTTGTGATTTAAAAGTTATTTTTCAAAATAATATAAATTTTAATATATTTCTTATTAATAAAGAATAGTAAATATTATAAAATTTCAAAAATATATATTTTTAATATTTTATTAATATTTAACTTTTAAATCTATTTTTTTTAATGATTGTTGTACTCTCATAATCATTAGAAGTATGGTTATGACTAGAAACTTAATCTACAAGCACAAAACAATTAATATCAAAGACGAGACTTCTTAAGATTACTTCAAACTCAAGTAATATGTGACTTAAGAGGGGTTGGCATAAAGATGTTAAGTCTTGACTAAATCATTGGGGATTAGAGGACAATGTCACTCTACAAAACATTGATATCATTAAAAATACTATCACATCTAAATTTAAGTAGAAATTGTGGTGCCATAAAGAAATAGATGATAAGAGAAAATTAAGATACTATAAAGAGGTCATTAGCATCAATCTACAAGATTAAAAGTATTTTTGTTATAGCTAACTTAAAAAAGAAAATCAACTTTGCTTTAAAATAAGAACGAACTTTCATGAGCTCCATGGTGAAACATGGCATTGGACAATTCCTACAACATTATGGGTTGAAAGGGTTTGTCATCTTTGTGATACTAAGGAGGTGGAGGATAAAAATCACTTTCTTTTAGAATGTCCTAAGTATGCCCACATTATATCGCAATTTCAAAATATTTGTAACAATACCAACCTTCCTAACCTCTTAACTCAACATGGCTATGTTGAGTTATGAAAGCTTCCTTCCAAACTTTTCAAGCCTAGAAATAAAATTTTAAAGCACCAAATAACTCATCATTTTTCTTAAGGTCCGATAAATCAAAGTTGGTCTCAATGGATTGTAATAATCATCATCATCATTAAATGAGGATAGATGTGAATAGTGATCAACATTTGCGATTCAACACCCATTACTTACCTCTGGCATCTAAATACTAAATTCACCTATATTTTTGTTGGCTCTCAGATATTCATGGTACAATGTACCCTTCCATAACATGAAATCCATCACATAGTTCATCCTCACATAATGATACCAGTGTTTTGGTGTATCCACCATTTTAAATGTCACTTAATGAAATCTTCCTAGAGAAACTTAAATGCCTTGTCTTCTAAAGTCACCACTTGAATTCATGTGTTATGAGTATTGTCAATATTTTTTCATTCAATGATTGGAATCTAATTCCCTATACATACTTAATGTGTTTCACTCCCACACAAAACCCCAAAACAATTAGCCATGCCTATGGGGATAAATTGTAATGGAATTGACAATTTACTAGCAAAATTGACTACAAGTGGATGGTTCAATAATGATTTTGATGCCCAAAGTAGTTGGATACAATGGTGGAAAGCAAGGAGTTTTTCACCGTTGGGCAAGGTTCAATTCCCATGAGGGCCTAACCTGAAGCCATGGGGTCACCTTGAGGTAGTGGTCAAATGTGTGGTTGCACCCAAATATATTGTATTAAAATGATATCGTGACTCGTGCACACATAAGTGGATCAAAGCCCACCCCATATCCTTCATTTTTTTAAGGGGCGACAGGTGCGAGGGAAGTTGTTTTCGAATCCAAAGGAAATAAGAATATTGAGTACTCATGGGGGTTATGCCACGCTAAAAACAACCAAGCATAGATTCTTGCAGTTTATATGGGGCCAAATCTCATTCTAGCAGAAAAAATGGCTAGAATAGTTGTCATTGGTGACTCTGATCTAATTGTCAAAGGGCTGCGAAGAATCATCAAAAACTCCCATCCTAGTCTTATGCGGATCTATCATAAAATCAAAATCATGAAGCAAAAATTTCAATCTGTAAGCTAGCATCATGTTTACAAAAACCATAATGGACAAGCATATTCCTTAGCTAAGGAAGCAAAGCAATTTGCCCAGAGCATCCTTAGAATCAATGAGATATACTCACAACATTATTTACCTTAAGTTACCAATGACTTTTTGCAAAAAATTCAATTCCATCAAGGTAATTCTTTGGCTTAAAGCAATTAATGAAGTTTTTAAAAGGGTGGGTGGGGATGTGACCCCAACTCTCTTCAGATCCGACGATGCAAACATCATTCCGATTTACGACACCCAAAGAAACCTCCTCGTAATGGTGACACGAGGCAACCCTCTCCCATCACACATGCAACTTCAAGCTCGCTTGTTGTTTATTATACCCACCTCATTACGACACCCAAAGAAACCTCCTCGTAATGGTGACACAAGGCAACCCTCTCCCATCACACATGCAACTTCAAGCTCGCTTGTTGTTTATTATACCCACCTCATGCGATTTGATGCAGCCATGTGGGAAATCGCCTTCAGTTAAGGCTCCTCTAAAAATATTCATCCCCCTTGACTTTGTGAGATTCGACATTCATACGAGATATGCACTTCAGTAGATAGCCTCGGCATTGAGAATGTTAATTGACTCATCTTTTCATCATTCAAGGATGTCCTTTCCCTACTGGGATTCATCGTTAAACTCACTTGAGGTTTCCGTTATGGGAATATCCTGAGAGGTAATTAAATTATGGACATATCAACACCCCAAGCACAACATCAAACGTCCAGGTATATTTTGGTCTTGGTTCTGTCATCGTTCGCGTTCCAAAATCTAAGTACTCATAATGTGGCGGTAAAGTAACACTCCATGTGATTGCATCGAATGAAAATTGGAGCGCCTGCAAGAGAAATTAAACTTACATCAATTGGAAATGGAGGCATTATAAAACTCAAATGCCCAATTAGCTCACCAACTACAAGAACATGAGGCTAAGAAAAATGAAGAACTAGCTTTGATACTCCGTGCAGTTAACCACCAATCAATGCAACTCCGGTCCCTACGTCATCATGTTCAACAACACTCCTTTGAAGCTCCTACACCACAACGTCCTCTGCCATCAGAAGGATCCTTTGTGTCTTGTGAAGTAATTCAACCTCCTCAGCACCAACCTACATGCGAAGTTCTAGAAGCTACTCCTGGGAAGGTGGACACATACCTTAAACTCAATTAAGCTCAGTTTTATGCAGTGTAAAATTTTATTTTTGTTATTTTCCTATGTAGCAATCTACCTCTGGTAAACTTCTAGTAGTTTTGAGGTGTATGTGAGAAGTATTAAGAGCATCTAGGACATATGAAATTCTGTAATTTTGATCCAAGCCTTTGGTCATTATGAACTTATGTATATCAAGGTTGTTTTTGCCATGGCACAACCCCCTTTTTAATAAAAATATAATCGTTTCTATAAAAATAAAATAATGATTTTGAAGAAAAAATATTAGGCATTAAGAAAACCTAAAGCAACAAGGTCCTTTCTCTTTCTCCATGTTAATCTCTCTAAAGATATCTAACATGTCGATCCATAGTTATTTGGTTGCATTGGTAATGTTATAAGTTTATACGTGATCGTTGATATTATGGTTATGGTATTGGTATTTAGTATTTGATTATTACTTGAGCACATTAATTGACCTCTTGACCATTTAGTATGCAGTTCATGGAAAACCCATTATTTCAATAGATACTTATTGGGAACAAAACAAAAAATTAATACTTGAATGTAAATCTCTCAACAATCCATTGAGATCTCTAGTCAAGCTCGCAAATGCATAGTTTTACTTTGTTTCACACAAGAGTATTAATGATTCTATCTGGGATTAAAAAAAAAAACATATGTAGCTCATTAATAAGAAATTCTAACATGAATGTTCTTGATTAAGTTTAGATATGAAGGAGCTTGTCAATATAACAAAAGACAAAACCATGATTGCAACTATGATAATTAGGATTCCGTTCATTTAGTTTTCTACATCATCAAAGCCTCACTCGTTTATTCTCAAGATTGATCTTTCTCCTTTACATAATTCTATGCATCTTTATCCATCACAAGTTCTTTCACTTTCTTCTTGTGTTTCTAGCAACTCCCATATATCTGAAAATACTTTACTTGTCAATTATTTTGATACTACCACTAGATCTCCTTCCCCCTATACCTCATTCCAATCCCAAGATGCATGGGATGTATCATTTGTAGGCTTGAATGCTTTAAAGAACATTTTTTATTCCTAGGTAATATTCTTAAGCAAGCTATGGGAAATGTATAATATCTATGCATTTGAGATTACAAGCTAACATCCACTCTTTAGCTCTGTGTTCGTCTGGATCTCGAGAAGCTTTAAATAGTGTACACATTTTACCCTAAATAATCATCCATGGATGTAATTATGCTAGATTTGCATCTTTCTACATGTCTATATCTCTTCCAATATCTTATAGTGTTTTGATAGAATTATTTCCCTTTGGCAAAGGCCTCAAATGTTTTCTTCTTTCCTAATGGGATCTACAACTAACATACCAAATGTGAATTATGAATTTTATTATAAAGGATTAATATTATTTCATTTTCTTCCTCTTTTCATTTCATTTTTATTTTTCATCCTTGGAGCCGACATTGATAATTTTCTAGGGTTCTCTACTCTTTATGCATTTATTAGCTAGGTTGCCCTCTTCTCCTATTGACTATTTGTCTTGATGATGGATCTAGTTTGTGATTCAAAATGTTGACACATTCAAGATGACCACTATGGATTTTCCTATCAATTCTAATACCAAATGTCCTTATGAGTTTAAAGGGCACTTACTCCCATGGTTGACATGCTTTATGATATGCTCAAAATATGAATCCAAGATGTAGTGTTTGTCCACCACATATGTACATAGAACAAATTCTCTCTTACATGGGTGTCCACAAAAATGCATTATGTCCAAACCTTTATATTGTGTTTTGGAACATTTTGAAATTCCTCCAAAGAAGATAAGTATGGTTTCATTTTTATGGAGATTTATTTATTTTTGGTGCACAAATAACAAGGTTGTGAAATGAACATCTTATTGTTTAACATTTAAAAGTTAACAACTCTACCACTATCACATCCGAAGGTTACATTTGAGATGACAAAATATACTTATTATTGGTTTTTTATTGAAATACAAATTTATATATTTTGTGGTTGGTTATTTTTTAACATTGTAAAAAATTGGAAACACAACAATTTATTTTTAATTTTTTTTGTTTATATAATTAGTTTAGTCGTGTCAATTAAAGTAAGCCTACTTTTGCAACTTTCCACCATGGAAGGGTTGGACGAATATATAACCTTCAAAATGAAATTAATACTAACCCTTCAAATTTGATCACTTGTTGAACGTAGAATTTTTTATTATTATAATTTTTAAATAATGTAACTAAACAAGTGTTATCCCTACTTTAAAAATTATCTTAGATCCATATTGCAAAACAATATTTGTTATTACATCTAAAGTTAGGTTAGGTAAGTTTATGTTCTTCTTCTTCTTCTTTTTAGATCTAGAGGAATCAATAACTCACCAGGCTTACCTAGGCAAGGCCTAGGTTCAAATCCAATTGACTGCCACTATAACCCCTAGGCTAGTGCCAACATCCTATAAGCCAGTTCCTAGCAGGAAATTTATGACTTAGCAAGGGTCAAGACGTCCCGAAGCCCACCAAGGGGGAACCTCTATCCCAGGGGGAATTTACCCTTCTAACCTGATCACAACATGCCAACGTGTCCACTTTGTGGAAATTGAACTCGAGTGCGGAGGATAACAAACATGCTACCCAACCACCCAAACTATGAACTAGGGATAGTAAGTTTATGTTCTTATTTCCCATTTCAATTCCTAGTGTAAAATTAGCCATTATATCTTTTCGATAAGACTAATTATAGTCCATGACAGACTCATCAGAGCCCACAATGTCATGGCACTAAGTTGATGGCCATCCTTGCCACCCGTCATCAACACTCAGTGCATCTCACTCTCATTGCATCTCCTTGGTGTTCCTAACTTCAACCATTGGCAACCTTATGACTTGCCCAACCATAGGGTCGAACACTTGAACCAATTAAGGTTTGCAAAAATGGAGATACAACATTTGTTCAAGTCCATCTCACTTCTCACTCAAACTACCAAAGGGACGTGAGTTTCGTAGCAGAGTCATGGTGACGTGCCAAGGAGATTTTCGAATAGCAACGAAAGTGATGGAGGGTGGACAATTAGTGTACCATAGAATTGGCATCAATCTGGAGAGTCTATTCATTCATGGGTCGAAATAGGCATTTTGTATTTCTTTCACATGACAAAATGGGCACCAATCGTGTGTTGGCGTCATCGATCAAGCTACCAACTTGAGCTAAAGAAGATTTATAGCCTTCCATGATGCTCATGAATATTGAATACCTCTTGAATCTAGACAATGAGTGAATTAATGTATTCTCACATATCATTGACATTGGAAATGTTGAATGGGTAGTTTGGCATTATCATCCAGTGTTTTAATGGATTGGCTTAACTTAAAAAATAGTTTCGTGAATTAAGTAGAAGTTGTCTTTAATGCCTTCGTGGCTGGATTTGGGGATGAATACCAATCATTCTCTAGATATTTACCATCTATGTACTCCTTGATTCAAAGTTTCTCGAGGTCAATTTGCTTGGACATTATTCCTCTTCGACCTAACTAAGTCAACCAGACTAAATCATAGACCATGCCAAGGTTGGCCATTTTATTGAAATGAGATTTATGGTTAGATATACAACTATTGACAAACATTGTCACTTCTACCATACATTGTCACTTCTACCATACATTGTCATATCCGTTAACTTGATTGAATCAATATTATGTATAGAAAAATCAACCTCCCATCGTGAGAGGACACAATATATCTGAAATAGTTGATAATGAGTTGTTCCACCATGCATGAACATATACAAGATAGACTCACATTTTAAATTGTCTCACATTATGCACCCCATATCATCACATGGACTTTTTATACTTCACTTAGCTTGGTGAAAGCTTCAGTTGATCATTTTTTGGATAATGTAGTTTGTCATCTATTTTTAATGCACGTCGCATGGTAAATCCCCCAATTACCATGTGATGAAAACCCCCACCACCTCTTAAGGCTCGCGCGACCTCACGGTCTAAGGATCGTTCACACTAAGGAGTTGAATTAACTCTCGGGCTCTTGCTAAGCCATCAAAAATTTCTACCATAAGCCTTTACTCTTCTCCCTGCACGCAAATTTAAGTTTGTGAGGGTCTTGCCATTTCAATAGAGAATTCCACATGACCTCAAGCGAAAACCATAGGCTAAACCTTTAAATGGCAGGAACTCCAGCACTTCCGAGCACCGAGCTTCAGGAGTTACAACAACAACACCCTACGATTCTCCTAAACGTTGAATTTATGAACAACCGAACAATGACGGGGATCAATGGTTCAAAATACGTGCCAAGATCCATGACTCACAGATATTTCGGGACTCCAAGCTTCAAGAGTTTTACTCGCTCCAACACGCAATTCCTTTGAATGTGCGAACTCTAAATTAGTAGATCGGACGGTTGTTGTCCACCCCAGATCAATGATCATTGCTTACTTTGTGCTCCAGACTTTGGATATTTTCACGACACAACTCTTCAAAACCTCCGGAGTGTCGAACTAGCGAAGGATTCGATCTATGGTCCACACGTCGCTCTCAATGGATGGTTGAGATCTACTCCAGCCTTTGGGAGTTCTTGAACCTTAACACTTTACTCTTCTGTTCTCCTGGACTTCCGAATAACTGGTAATCTTCCGACACGTGGCACTGCTTCCAAAAGTTAGGATCTGCTCTGGGCTTTGGAGCTTCGGGAGTTTTGCTCACTCTTGCAACTTCACCTCCAATTCTCCGGAGTCACTAAGTTCCAAACATGCTCGATATTTGGACACATGTACTCACGACTAATGACTCAAATTTACTTCGGATCCTGGGACTTCGGGAAATTTGACTCCTCCACAGTGCACACCCTAAAACTTTCGGATTCGTGAAGTCCGGAGGAATTCAAGGGTTATCAACTGCACACCTTTCCCAAATTTGACGGTTGTAAAAACCTCTGCTCCTTCCGAACGGATCTCGTGCACTCGTCCTCCAAACAAAAGGAATTCTTTCTTTCGAGAGTTAAATCTTGCTACCCTTCCTGAGATTTTCCAACTTCAAAGGACTTAGGCTTGGGCGCACACCTTGTGCTACTTCTCCTGAGCTTGAGACTTAGAAAAAAAATCTCCTGCACACTCCTTGTGCTCGCTCTCCTTTGAACCTTTTCAACACTTGACTAAGTATTGGCCATGTGAACTCCTTGCACTCACCTTCGCATAAACTCAGACTCTCTCTCCTGATTTTTTGAACCTATAGATGGTTTAACCTCCACACACCTTGCGTTGGATCTGTGAATACTTGCACTATTTCTCTTGAGCTTGCAATTACTCAAAATTAAAAGAGTCTTGGCCCTTTGTTCTTTCAACGACTTCTCATTCCCTCCTAACACTCACGCTCTTTCTCCTGAGCTTTTGACTCTTTAGTATCAAAGGGTTCAATCCCTTTGTTCTTTCCAAATGACTTCTTGTGCCCTCCTGGTACTCTGCGTTTTCCTCCTAAGATTTACCAACACTTCGACAGTGTGTTGGCTTCGTGCACTCCTTTCGCTTGCTTCCTCCTTGAGATTTTACACTACTCCGAGTGTAGGTGCACTCCTTGCACTCGCTTTGTGAAAACTCACACTATCCCTTCTGAGCTAAGGAACAGTTCTAGTGTGCCCACCTGGCACACTCCTCACAGAACTCCTAAATGAGTTCTCGCTCACTCCTTGCACTGTCTTTTTAGAGTTTTCTAACAACTCTAAGGTGCACTCCTTACACAACCCTGAGAGACCAGAAACACTCATAAAACTACAGACATAGAATTCTATATATTCATGCAAAGGAAACATTTACACATCCATAATATTCACACATATGCAAAGAAAACATTCAGAAACCACCATTTCATTCATTCACACGGAAAATACACACAGAGATTCATATGCAGGGAAATCTGCTCTTTGTATTAATACTGAATGGTATTTACAATGTGTACAAGTCTGGACTACAACAGAGTCTCAACTCCTCTCAACTACTATCCACAACAACTCTCTACAACTCTCTTCAACAACAATTACAATATTCTTCAACCACTCCTTCTGGGTATACATTACATACATTTATACATGAGAGGCTTCTCGAGCCTTCCCTCCAGACATCTTAGTGTTTTCCTATCGCATTTAAGCGTCCTACCACCAAGGCTTTATTACAATAAATATTCATTTACATTTTTAGATCCGAGGTGATGCTCATGACCTGTACAACTACAACCCATTAAAGGCGACTTTACACTCAGCCTTACATATTACGAAGGCTCAACCCTCCTCAAGCCTTTTCAAACTTCAATTACATTAAATTACATTAAAAAATCGAGATTTAAACTCAAAAAAAGAGAAGACTGGTGCTTCTCTCTCCTTGGGATCCACTCCCTCCTAGTGCATTGCCACGTTGGTTGCTGACATGATGATGAGTTGGAGAGATTCTCCTGCATCATACTCCTATGCTAAAAAAAATCACGAGCTCCTGCTCATGGCTCCTATGTTGCTGTTGTTGAGATCCTCGAGGGTCCCAAAATTCATTCTGGGGCTATCCACTTGCTCTCCTGCTTTGTTGTTGTCCTGATGTTACTTCAGGATCTCCTCTTGGTTTCCATCTATTGTTGACTATCTATTGTGTCGACTTCATAATCAACCTTCTTATCTCATCTATCTCCCTGTCCAACTTGTCCATAGGTTGGCTTCTCTCTTGTAGTCTGCTCTGTTGCATCTCCTCCTCTTCATCAATCTCCAACTTGACCTGTTGGATGAGCCTACTCTGGGTTATTACTCTTTCTCCCAAGTCTTCCAATTCTTCACACAGATCAACAAAATCCATGTTGTTTGCTCTATCTCCTACTGTATGTTCCAATTCTGCAGTTGTACTCTATTCATCTCCCTTGCTGCAATTTATGAGCAATTCCACTAGATGCTCTTCTTTCCTCCTCCTTCTATCTTCTGAAATGGAAGAATCTGTGGGTTGTCTGTCAGCTTCCTTACAAGCAACATGGTTAAGGTCCTCTCTTCCCTCCAAACTTTGGGAAGATGTTTCTCCTTCCTCCTCCTCCATGACAGTCTCCGATGGTTGTCTTCCTTCTCCTGCACCTGCAACACATGCACTATTAGTTTTAAAAACATTTGTCCCCATGGCCTCTTCTCTAGATGCCTCCTGCATCACTTCCTTGTGTGAAACACATGCACTGGCCTCTACTGGGTTGCTTGGCAGGAATATACCGATTCTCCCAATGATCAGAATGCACCTCTGATCTTCCTCCTCAAGAGTTGAAGTATTTAACTTCTCATCATATTCATTCACATGGTATGCAACCCCACATGAATCTTCATGTTGATGAGGCTTCTCTCCTGCCTCTTCCTCCTCTCCTTCTAGTATTCCTTGCTGATATGAACTCTCCCCTAAGTTCTCGAGACTCTCAGACAATCTCACCTCCTTTTTTCCCACCCGAAAACCTAAATTTTCATTTCTTCCCCACTGTCACTCTACGAGATCTTCGACTAATATCTTCTCATTTCTCTTCTAGCAATCTACAAGATCTTCAATCGATCTCTCTTCCTCCTCATCGAGGCTCTCTCCAATTTCCGGTTTACAGATGTAAACCATCTCCTCCTCTATGTCACTGAGGTTTTCCACTTGAGTCAACCACCTCTTCAACATCTCCTTATGCTTCTTGGCAATCAACTGTTTAATAGGCCACTTTACCTTCCCCTTCACGGGCCACTCATACCTCCATCTTCCTTGCTGCATTCTCTGCCATTGCAACATTAATCTATTGAGCTACTCTTTGGTCTCATTGAGTTCTTTATCCATCTCCTCTTTTCTCATCTGCTTGCGATCTCCTCTCGGACCTTGCCTATGGCCTTCAGTAGACATTTGATCTTTTTCCACTTCTTCTCTCTATTTGATGTTTGCAAACACAAGCCCTCTCTGATACCACTTGATGAAAACCCCCACCACATCCCAGGGCTTGCGCGACCTCTCGGTCTAAGGATCGTTCACACTAAGGAGCTAAATTAGCTCTTAGGCTCTTGTTGAGCCCTCAAAACTCTCTACCATAGGCCTTTATTCTTCTCCCTACGCGTAAATTCAAGTTCGCGAGGGTTTTGTGACTTCAACGGAGAAGTCCACATGACATCAGGCCAAAACCATAGGATAAACCTTTAAATGGCGGGAACTCTGGCACTTCGGAGCTCCGGGCTTCGGGAGTTCCAACAAGAACACCCTACGTTCTATTGATATTATGGTAGTTGTGGGAGGTATTAACCTCCACTTGTGACCTTTGATGAGATTAGAATATTCCAAGAAGCAAGAAGAACCCTAAAAGACTTGGACATAACCCTAGAAGTAAATTCAGCTAAAGAAAATATTTTATATTGAGTCTTTAACCTCTAGAAAGAGAAGTCGGCCCAGACAGCCTGGAAAGAACAATATTAATATAAGGTGCGAGAGATCATTTGATATACACAAGTTGAAACTGCAAAAATCCAGTAGTGCGCAAGTCTAGGGAGCAATTGTAGCTGCAGTTACTGCAACCTGTAATTTTGGTCTTTCTGGGTTGGACTTTCTGATTAGTCTTGGTTATCTTTGCTTGGTGCATTAGCCTTGGTTGGCTATTGATTTTCTATCGAAATTCTTCTCTCTGTTAAGGTCAAGGTGCTCAGGGGTGGCATTCGTGCTTATGGTTGGGTGACAATATTGCTATATTGTCTATGGTTAAACAAGCACACCTAGTTTTCTAACAGGTTATGGGCCCACACGTCCTTCATTCAGTATAACCATTGGAAGGAAGCTAAGCCATAAGGTTATCAAGCTCGTTGAAGAACTGTCGCTAGGGTTTCTAGCAGGTGTAGTTGCTAAAGCATTGTCGCTAGGGTTACTAGCAGGTGCAGTTGCAAAAACCCTAAAACTCTTGCCCAACACCTTATGATGGAACACCTTACTCAAGAAGAAGATATTCGAGTGTGCCTTAGTCCAACGCACCTCTTGGAACTTTCAGAAGGAAAAAACGTCAAGGTTGAGATTTTGGGTCAAAGTCAAAGTTTGACTAGTTATCAGTCAACAAAAATCATGAATGAAAAGACAAATCATCTACACTATTCAGCTCTCACATGAACTCTTGAAGATGACATGTGGATAATTGACAGTGGAGCTTCCAGGCATATGACAGGAGATCAATTCAGACTCTCTAATCTGAATAAAAAGAGGACATCTTACAAGGTAGAACTTGGAGATAAGAACACCTATCCAGTGGAAGGAATTGGTCAAGCCTCCATCAAATTGAAAACATGTAACAATGTTCATTTGAGAAATGTCTTATATGTACCTGGTTTTGAAAATAATATTGTATCCATATCTTTCTTAGAAGACAAAGGAAACATAATAGCCTTTGTAGATGGAAAAGTATTATCTTTGTCTAGAGACTCCAGCATAGAGAACACTAGAGTTATTGGAACCCGTGAAGGAAGACTATATAGACTACTAGAATGAAATGATGAATCACTTGTACATGATGAAGTCCCAGTGAAATTTGGCATAGAAGGTATGCTCATATCAATTGTAATATCCCTAGGCTGAACCCAATTGTAAATGTAAATGCAAATGTACTTAAGCTGGTGAGTTGTTTGATATCATTTTGTATGCACCTTTCAGGGCACAGTGCGCGCATGTATTGCGCAGTAAAATGATGAAGTATGCACATTCTTGGATACCGGGTGCAACAACTCAAGTGTGCGCGATTTTGAGGCCAGGGAGCCTTTGTGTATATGCAATGTTTTATAGGCTGGTGAGCCAGTTATTATAAGCTAGGAGGCTTATGTTTGTATTAGGCCAGAGACCCTAGATGCTAAAGGCCAGTGCACCTATTTTTGTATATATCTCACAATTAAAATAAAATACATCGTTGCACGTAGACCGACCATGATAAAAGAGTATGGGGGACTAAAATCCAGTAGTTAGGGAAAGGGGGGGCTAAAATTTAAGGAAAAAGGGTTAAGCTAGGGAGCTTAAGCCAAAAACGAATATTATATTAATATTTCTTAAAGTATAAAGTATGGATAATTATTTTATCCTAAGTTCCAAAGTTGGGGACAAGTGAGCCAAAGTAGCTCCCAACATGACAAGTGTCAAGTTGGCGACATGCATACATATTGTTTGGACTTAGTTCATTTTCCATGATTCTGACCATCATTCTGACCATCATTGATCATCCATGCAACCATTCCATGAGCAATCACTCACTCACAGAGCTATCCTCCATATCTTCATTTCACTGTACCTGAAACTTGTATCGATAGCTATATTTGTTCGTGTAGCCGGTTAGCTTGTGAGCTAGACTGAAGAAGTGGGTTTTCAGGCCCGTGGGATATTGAAGAGGCGGGTTGTCAGGCCCATCAGAAAATTCTATCTGGGTGAGAGAATTGCTGGGGAATTGATTTCTTGAAGGTGTTGCACTGCAACTACAGTGCTCTGAGACTTCCTGTTCGGCCTGTTGCTAAAGCCCAGAAAGGAATTGGCGCATCCAAAGGAATGTTGAGCAGAGAAGGGGCACACTTCCTGGGGTGGAACAAGCATGTGGGGAATGAGGGACTGTAGGCTATTAGTTTGAGTTGGCACCTGTGACGGAGTCTTTCCTGTTGTTTGAGATAGTCAGCCTGGTTAGGAATCCCTTTACTCGGGTGGAGTTTAGTCCCAGCTCGGGGGTGACCCACTGCTGAGAGTGATGAGCAATGTGGTTTAAGGCTGGGAGGTTCATGGAAGGTCTGCACACAATTGGTGATATTCTTACCAAGATAAGTGTCAACTGTGTGATAAAATTACATGTTGCATTGTTATTTACGTGTTTATTTTTATGGGTTTATCTTATGTGTGGTTATAACTGTCTTTATATTTATGGGTATTGCATGTATATGTTGCATGTATATGTTTACTGTTATTTTAGTATGAATCTATGCATTTACGAAATTAATTGCATGTTTATGTTATATATATATATTCACAAGAGTTCTGTGTGTATATATTTTAATTGCATGCAGTTCGAAAAATTTATGTGGCATAGTTCAGTTGGATGTTGGGTATGTTACAGTATGTTTCGCAGAGAGAATGAAAGAGTTCTCTTATGTATCCTAGCCCGACTTGGGTGGCCGGGGATGTTACAATATGGTATCAGAGCTTCAGTTTTCAACACTGAGCCTGGATGGGCCGAGCAAGTTTGAGTTGAAGCAAAATGTCACAGAGGATTGATTTCAAAAAGGCCAAATTTCAGTTTGCAGAGCGTCCATGGTAAAAAAGTAACAACAATTGTGCGGAATTGGGAAAAGCCCCAATTTCTGTTGTTAAACTCGGGGAAAATTGAAAAATTCGGCCAAGTGGTGAGATATTATTGGTTTAATATCTGTTCTAACAAATTCAAACCTGGAATTGGTCGAATTTGAAGTTACATTGAAGCCATGGTAGATGGAGCGAGTTTTGTAATTAAAATTCTCAATTCGTGAACTGATTTTGGGGAAATTTGTTCCAGAAATGTCAACCCACAACGATTTGTTGTTGCAGAGGTTGAACTAGTGTTATCGGGGTGAAATTGAACAAATTCCGTAGTTGCAGAATGTCTATGGTAAAAATTGGGGAAAACTTGAGCAAAAACCCCAATTTCTGCAGCGGAATTCACGAGGAATTGATGCGCATAAAAATGAATGTGCGTAGGTAGGCGCACTAAAAATGCATGTTGCACAGTAAAAAGCTTGTGATATGTAAAAATTGGACATTGTACGGAAAAATGTTAATGTGTGGGTGCACGCACTAAATTTTGGCACCGCGTAGAAAAATGTTAGTGTGTGGTTGCGTGCACTAACTTTTGGCGCCGCGCGGAAAGATGTTGGTGTGCGGGTGCGCACGATAAATTTAGCATTTTGCGGTGTGCACGCACATAATAATGGCGTGCGTGGTGTGCACAATATTGGCACATCGCAGAGGATTTTGGTTGCTGCGCACACAATGTGGGTAAATGTTGTCGTGCGACAGTTTAGTTAATAGTGTGCACAGAGTATTGGTGCGCGGTGGGGCGTACTAAACTTTGTCATGGTGCACCGAGTAGAGTGAAATGTGTGTGGAATATCTGCGCGTGGTGGATATTGGCGCACGACACAAAAGTGATGCGCACTAGTTGTTGGCGCAACAAATAAGTAATACACAATGGTTATAGGTGCACGGAACACAATTTACACTGTGGTGCTGCTGTGCATGCTAAATATGGATGTACAAGTTGAAAATTGTGCGCGCAAATTCGTTTGGATGGTGAACAACAACGGAAAACCAATGAATTTCCGTGACATTTTACACTGTTCGAATGTCATCTTTTTGTAGCGCGTTTTTGAGGGCCTTAACAACGTTTTTAGCTACTCAAAAACCACGAGAACAGAGTGTGCCAAGGCACACTATGTATTTGCAGCTCAAATAGAAGAGATTAGAGAGAGCTTTCTAATGGTGTAAACTGTTCATCAAACAAAGCTTTCATGAGAAAGTTACAGCACAAACAATGGAGGGTAAATTTTAAGACCCATCTAACTTCAAAGAGCCATAAATTTCTGCTCCGGAATCAGATTGAGGTGAAGGAGCAGTCAATGGAAATATAGTGAACCATAGAAGATAGTCCCAGAGCTGAATTAAATTTCCGAGCATGTTAAAAATGTTTAATATGGAAAATAATCTACCTGTAGCATTCTCAACCAAAAACACGAATTGGCCTAGAACTTCAGCAGGCTGTAACTAACAACCCGAAACCCAGAAAAAGGTGAAACTTTGACAGAGTGTCCATAATATGTATATGAAGAAACCCAAATGATATCCCATGAAAATTCCAATGGAATAGATGCAAAAATTCTTAATTACAATGTAGAGTTGTGCCGAGTTGAAGTGTGGACAAAAAAATTAATAGGCAATTTTCAAATAACCATAACATTATGCTCAAGACTCGCAATTGAGCATGGGAGCAGGCGTTGGAAAGGTATCGGATAGTAGAATATAAATATTTACCCAGAAAATTGATTCAGGTATTCAAGTTTTTAGGAAATTAGAAGAAATGATTCTGATATACTATTGAACCAAAATGGTTCATATTTTCATGAAATTATTGAGTCAGTTAGCCTGACAAAGTTTTGTTGGCTACACATTTTGCAGAGTTAACAACAACTAGATCTCTTCAAGATTAGAACATAGTCCATAGTAATGGAAGAGGCACAAGGGAATTACAGCCAGGAAGATGAGATCAGAGGGATGGATGTCCATTTGGGCATTGAAGGAACAAACTCCAATGGACATGGAGAAGGAAGGGATGAAAACATGAACATGGTAGAGACCATTAAGAATTTGCAGAAGGATGTACAAAGCCATAAAGTTGATAAGGAAAGGCTTATGAGAGCCAAGGAGAAGCAAAATGAATTCAACATGAAGTTAATGCAGAGCTTTAACATAATAGAAAAGAAGTTAGATAAGGAGAGTGGCTCAAGCAAATCAGGAAGTCATAAGTCTCCTGATGAGAAAAGAAGAACAATAAGTGTTAGTAGACATCACCATCACTCTCTGAGGCATTCCAATAAAAAAGAAAGCAACAAATCAAGTCCATCCCCTGTCAGAAAACATAATAGGTCTGGGGTGGATGAGCTATGAGGAGAAATGAACAAAATCAAACCTCCTACATTTGATGGTGAGCACAAGAAGGATGAAGATGTAGAGACATGGTTGTTGGGCATGAGAAAGTATTTTCAATTGCATAATTATTCTTTTCATGCAGAAGGTAGAATTGACATCTATCAACTTAAGGGAAAGGAATCCATGTGGTGGGATCAACTTGTGCAGGTGCAACACATTAAAGAAAAAAGTGTTACTTGGAGGGAATTCAAGAAGTATTTTGAGAAGAAATACTTGACTAAGAGATACTATGACAAGAAAATGAAAGAGTTCTTTGAACTCAAGCTTGGGAGTATGAAAATAGATGAATATGAGAGAAAGTTTTTAGAACTTCTGAAGTATGTCTCTTTCATCAAGGATGAGACAGTTAAGATTCAGAGGTATTTGAGTGGATTGTCATCATTTATCAGTGACAAAATATAGTATGATGATCCCAAGACATTGGAGGAGCGATAAGGTGAGCTAAATGCCTATATGATCAGAAAAAATCAAGGCTAACTTTCCAAAAAGCTTGGAAAGACAAAAAGAAATTCAAGATGGATCAGAGGAAGAAGGGATCTAAGGCACTATTCTTCAGAAATAATACTCAGGAACAACCAACGTCTAGAGAACCCAAAATGATTGAGACAGGGGGTCAAAGGCCAAAGCAACCACCTATTCAATGTTGGGGTTGTAAAGGAGATCATATGTTTAGAGATTGTCCACACAGAGGTGAAAAAGTGAGAACTGTTCACAATGTACAACAAGCTGAAACAATGGAAGACATGGACAAAAATGTACCAAGGATCTATGCAGCCCTGTACAACAAGAAAGCAGAGTATCAGTCACATATGATTGAAGTGGAAGGTATGATCAACAACCAAATCATTGCTATTTTAATTGATTCACGAGCTAGTCATAGTTATATAGATCCTAAGATGGTGGAAAGTTTGCATTTACCAAGAAGCAAGCATGGAAAATCCTGGTTGGTGTAGCTGGCTACCGGAGCCAAAAGAAAAGTTAATGAAATGGTTAAGTCATGTCTTATGGACATGAATGGACTAAACACCAGGGCATATTTGAACATCTTGCCTTTAGGTTCTTATGACTGCCTAATTGGTATGGATTGGTTGGACCAACATCATGCTATCCTAGACTATCATGACAAGGCATTTACTTGCTTGGATGAGGAAGGGAGCCTAAGGAAAGTACAGGGAATTCCCAGGGCAGTAACCATCAGAGAAATTTCAGCATTGGAGCTGAAGAAATGTTATAGAAAAGGGTGTTAAATATTTGTAGCACATATGGAAGAGACACCTAAAGATAAGGTGCCAAATTTGGAAGATTATGTAGTCCTAGAAGATTTTGATGATTTGTTCAAGGAGGTACTAGGGCTACCCCCAAAGAGAGATATTAATTTCTCTATAAATTTAATGCCCGGAGCAGCTCCAGTGTCAAATACTCCTTACAGAATGAGTATGCCAGAGCTGAAGGAGTTGCAAATGCAGCTTGAAGAACTTATAAAGAAGGGGTATATATGCCCAAGTGTGTCACCTTGGGGTGCCCCAGTCTTTTTCATGAAGAAGAAAGATGGGACATTAAGATTGTGCATTGATTTTAGATAGTTGAATAAAGTGACTGTTAAGAACAAGTATCCTCTGCCAAGGATTGATGATATTTTTGATCAATTGAAGGATGCAAAGATATTTTCAAAGATAGATCTCAGGTCAGGATACCATCAGGTAAGGATTAAGGAGGAAGATATCAACAAGACCGCCTTCAGGACAAGGTATGGTCATTATGAGTTCACAGTGGTGCCGTTTGGGTTGTCAAATGCACCCGTTGTTTTCATGTGCTTAATGAATGGTGTTTTCCGAGAATATTTAGACAAGTTTGTCATTGTCTTTTTGGATGACATTCTTATGTATTCCAAGTCAGAAGAAGAACATGTGCATCATTTGAGGATGGTGTTGAAAGTATTAAGGGAGCATTAGTTGTATGCCAGATTGAGCAAGTGCTCATTTGATCAGAAGCAAATTCATTATTTGGGGCATATCATTTCAAAGGATGGGATAACAGTGGATCCTGAGAAGATAGGAGCCATTAGAGAATGGTCAATGCCAAAGAATGTGACAGAGGTCAAATCATTCATGGGCCTTGCAAGCTACTATAGGAGATTTATTAAAGGGTTCTCAAAGATTGCACACCCAACCACTTCCTTGCAAAAGAAGGGTGTGAAGTTTCAGTGGACATTGAATTGTGAAAAGAGTTTCCAACACTTGAAACAATTATTAACAAGTACTCCAATACTAAGGATTGCAGACCCAAATGAAGACTTCATTGTATGCACAGATGCATGTAAAGAAGGACTTGGTGGAGTCCTCGGTCAAAATTGGTTTGTTATATGTTATGAATCAAGGAAGTTAAAAGAGCATGAAAGACACTATGCCACTCATGATTTGGAGTTGGAAACCATAGTGCATGCCTTGAGGAAATGGAGACATTACCTCATGGGGAAAGGGTTTGAGCTCAGGACATACCATAATGGTCTGAAATATTTATTTGATCAGCCAACTCTAAATGTTAGGCAAAGCAGATGGTTAGAATTTCTCAGTGAATATGACTTTGATATAAAGCATATCAAGGGGAAAGAGAACAAAGTGGCTGATACACTCAACATAAGAGTGCATGAAGTTCATGTTACAACCATTAGCATGTACCAATCAGATTGGAAACACAAAATTTTAGAGGCGACAAAATTAGATTTGCAATACAAGGGATTAGTGGCAAAATTACAACAAGGTAATTTGTAGCAGAAAATTGAAGAGTACAAGTTGGATAATGATGAAATTCTCTTGTACAGGGGCAGAATTTATGGACCAAATTCCCAGGAATTGAAAAATCTGATATTGGGAGAAATGCATAATGTACCTTATGCTAGGCACCCAGGTTATTAGAAAACTATTGCAGCTGTCAAAAGCCAATATTATTGCCCAGGCATGAAGAAAGAAGTTGTTGATTTTATTGCCAAATGTTTGGAATGTCAAAAGCTAAAGGCTGAGCATAGACACCCAACTGGTTTGCTAAAACCATTACCCGTTCTTGAGTGGAAATGGGAAGTTGTAACAATGGATTTCATCACCAAACTGCCCAGAACAAACAAACAACATGATTCTATCATGGTAGTGGTGGATAAGCTTACTAAGGCTGCCCATTTTATTCCAGTTAAGCTCACTCACAAGGCAACCAACATTGTTGATGTTTATATGAGAGAAATTGCTCGATTACATGGCATACCCAAGACAGTTTTGTTTGAGAGAGATCCAAAATTTACCTCAAAATTTTGGAAACGATTATTTAATGGATTTGGAACAAATTTGAATTTTAGCACAACTTATCATCCATAATCTGATGGACAAACAAATTGGGTGAATCAAGTGATTGAGGATATGTTGAGGATGTATGTGATGGATAAACCATGAAAATGGGAAGACTACCTACACTTGGTAGAGTTTGCTTACAACAATGGGTACCAAACATCTCTAAAGATGAGCCCATTTGAGGCAGTTTATGGAAGAAAGTTCAACACACCAGTAAGCTAGGATAACCCAACAAATAGAGAAGTGGTTGGGCCAGATTTACTCAGGGAAATGGAGGAGGAAATGTTGAAAATAAAACAAAATTTAAAGGCTGCCAAAGACAGGCAGAAAAACTATGCTGATAAGGGAAGAACTCACAAGGAATTTAAAGTGGGAGACCATGTATTTTTGAAAGTGAAAGCCAATAGAAGTTCCCCAAAGTTGGGAAATTGTTCAAAGTTGGCAACTCGCTATTGTGGACCATTTGAGATCCTAGAGAGGATTGGTCCAGTAGATTATATGATTGCATTGCCTGCATATATGTATGTTCATAATGTATTCCATGTATCATTGGTTAAGAAATATATACCTGATGCTAATCATGTTATTGATTGGAATGTGATTTAGGTGGAGCAAGAAGGCGCTTTCCAAGTGCATCTGATACGCATTCTGGACCGAAAAATCAAACAGCTCTGGAATCGAGCCATAGGGATTGTAAATACCCAATAGACCTGGTACGGTCCTGAGGACGCTACTTGGGAGCATGAGGATGCAATGCAGGCATAATACCTGGATCTTTTTGAGGATTTTTGAATTTTTTTGTATATGTGTACATGATGCACTGAGGACAGTGCATAAATAAGGGGAGGGGATTTTAATATCCCTAGGCCGAACCTAATTGTAAATTTAAATGCAAATGTACTTAAGCTGGTGAGCTGTTTGATATCATTTTGTATGCACCTTTCAGGGTATAGTGCGCGTATGTACTGCGCAGTAAAATGATGAAGTATGCACATTCTTGGATACCACGCACAACAACTTAAGTGCACGATATTTTGAGGCCAAGGAGCCTTTGTGTATATGCGATGTTTTATAGGCTGGTGAGCCAGTTATTATAAGCCATGAGGCTTATGTTTGTATTAGGCCAGAGAGCCTAGATGCTAACGACCAATGAGCCTATTTTTGTATGTCTCACAATTAATACAAAATACATTGTTGCGCGCAGACTGACCACAATAAAAGAGTATGGGGGACTAAACTCCAGTAGTTAGGGAAAGGGGGGGCTAAAAGTTAAGGAAAATGGGCTAAGCTAGGGAGCTTAAGCCAAAAATGAATATTATATTAATATTTCTTAAAAAGTATGGATAATTATTTTATCCTAAGTTCCAAAGTTGGGGACAAGTGGGCCAAAGTAGCTCCCAACATGAGAAGTGTCAAGTTGGGGACATGCATACATATTGTTTGGACTTAGTTCATTTTCCACGATTCTGACCATCATTGATCATCCATGTAGCCATTCCATGAGCATTCACTCACTCATGGAGCTATCCTCCACACCTTCATGTCACTATACCTGAAACATGTATCGGTAGCCATATATGTTCGTGCAGATGGTTAGATTGTGAGCTGGACTGAAGAAGAGAGTTGTCAGGCCCATGGGATATTGAAGAGGTGGGTTGTCAGGCCCGTGAGAAAATTCTCTTTGGGAGAGAGAATTGTTGGGGAATTGATTTCCTGAAGGTGCTGAACTGTAGCTACAGTGCTCTGAGACTTCCTGTTTAGCCTGTTGCTGAAGCCGAAGGACTGTTGAGCAGAGAAGGGGCACACTTCCTGGGGTGGGACATGCATGTGGGGAATGAGGAACTGTAGGCTGTTAGTTTGAGTTGGCACTTGTGATAGAGTCTTTCCTATTGTCTGAGATAGTCAGCCTAGTTAGGAATCCCTTTACCCGGGTGGAGTTTAGTCCTAGCTCGGGGGTGACCCACTGCTGAGAGTGATGAGCAATGTGGTCTAAGGTTGGGAGGTTCATGGAAGGTCTGCATGGAGTTGGTGATATTCTTACCAAGATAAGTGTCAACTGTGTGATAAAATTACATGCGGCATTGTTATTTACGTGTTTATTTTTATGGTTTTATCTTATGTGTGGTTATAACTATCTTTATATTTATGGGTATTGCCTGTGTATGTTTACTGTTATTTCAGTATGAATCCGTGCATTTACGAAATGTAATTGTTTGTTTATGTTATATATATATATATATATATTCGCAAGAGTTATGTGTGTATATATTTTAATTGCATGCAGTTCAATTTTTTTTTGTGGCATAGCTCAGTTGGATGTTGGGTATGTTACAATATGTTCCACAAAGATAATGAAAGAGTTCTCTCATGTATCGTGGCCCGACTTGGGTGGTCGGGGATGTTACATCAATTATCAAGAATTACCTTTCCTCGAAAAAAATGGTTGAAGGAATACCAAAACTACAATCTACACATGAAGGAATTTGCAAAGGATGTGCTCTTGGTAAGAATGTTAAGAAACCATTCTCAAGTAGCAATAATAGATATAAGGAAATCCTAGATCTAATACATTCAGATGTTTGTGGTCCATTGCCAATCAAATCTCTAGGAGGTTCTCTTTACTATGTAATCTTCATAGATGATTACTCAAGAAAGACTTGGTTATATCGCTTGAAGACAAAGGACAAAGTTTTCAGCAAGTTTCAAGATTTCAAAACAGAGATAGAGAACCTCACAAACAAGAAAATCAAGACCTTGAGAACAGACAATGGAGGAGAATAAACATCCAAGGAATTTGTTGCCTCTTACAAATCGGCAAGGGTTAGGAGGGAGCTAACTGTTTCTCATAATCCTCAACAAAACGGTGCAGCAAAAAGGAAGAACATATCTATTGAAGAAACTGTGAAGGCACTAATGAACGATCAAGGTTTATCTATGTATTTGTGGGGAGAAGCAGCCATGACAGAAATATATGTTCAAAGCAGAAGTCCCCACCGGATATTGAAGGATATGACTCTAGAAGAAGCCTTCTCAGGAAAGAAATCTAATGTGGAACACTTAAGAATATTTGGATGCCTTGTTTACATTCACATCCCCAAGGATAAAAGGAAGAAATTAGAATCCTCAGGAAAGAAGGGCATATTTGTGGGATACAGTGAATCATCCAAAGCCTACATAATCTATATCCTGGAACAACATAAGGTTGAAGTCAACAGAGACATAACCTTCAATTAAAAGATGGATTTCAAGAAATCCATAGAAGAAACTATAGAAGAAGAAGAGTATGAAGAGCCTAAAGAAGAAAGAACATGTCTTCCAGAAAGTCAAAATGAAGAAATAGAACAAATTGATCATCTGATGCAACCATGTGAACCTATTGAATCAATCATTGTACCCAAAACCAAGAAACATCAAGCTTGGCTTGAAAATACTATACAAGAAGCAGAAAGACTCAAAGCCCCAAGTGGCACCTTTAAAGAAAGGAAAAATCCCAAAAGATTCTCGAGCTATGCAACATGTATGACAAATATTTTAAATGAAGAACCCACCACATTTGAAGAGGCAGCTCAGAAGAAACAATGGAAATAATCCATGACAGAAGAACACCAGTCCATCATGAAAAATATGTATGGGAAATTGTGCCTAGACCCAAAGAAAAATCAATGGTAACTTCAAAATGGGTCTATAAGATCAAACATGCAGCAGACAGAAGCATGGAAAAATACAAAGCATGGTTCATAGCTATAGGGTTCTCCTAGAAGGAGGGAGAAGATTATGAAGATACATTTGCTCCTGTTTCCAGATATACTTCTATTAGAGCCATTATGTCTCTTGCTGCTTCCATGGGATGGATTTTACATCAGATGGATGTAAAGACAACTTTTCTCAATGGAGCAATCGAAGAAGAAGTATACATTGAACAACCTCAAGGATTTGAAGTACACTCCAAAGACACTCATGTTTGCATATTAAAGAAATCCCTGTATGGACTCAAGCAAGCTCCAATAGCTTGGTATGCCATAATAGACAACTACTTAATAAGACTTGGTTTCTCCAAGAGTCACGCAGATCCAAATCTCTACTACAAAGTCATGAACAATGCACCTGTGATTCTACTGCTATACATCGACGATTTCGTCTTGACATGTGAAGAGTCTATCATCACTCAGTGTAAGAAGGAACTAGCTTCTGAGTTCGATATGAAAGACCTTGGTCTCATGCATTATTACTTGGGACTAGAAGTATGGTAGAAGCGTGGTGAAGTATTCTTTGGACAAGGAAAGTATGCGGTGAAGATTCTTTAGAAGTTTGGAATGATGGATTGCAAATCCATGGACACTCCTATGACCACATTGTTGGACAATTGAGAGGGGGGGGGGTGAATCAGTTGTTACCGTGCTTAAACAATTATGCTTCTTTTAAACTCTTTGCAGAAACATTGAATGATGATCACAATAATGCAGGGAAATAAACAATGGCACATTTAGCATCAATCACATATATGAGAAACACAGAGACAGATATTTCCCGAGGAAACCCATACAGGGTAAAAACCTCTTTTTCTTTATATGATAAGTAATAGTTACATTCTTTACATTATCGTACATATGAGCACCAACTCATAATGAGGCTACAA
>ML786627.1:36710-57920 GCA_009831015.1 Picea engelmannii
TAATGTTCAATAGTGGCTTACCAGACTCATCACTGTTCTACTGCATTTCGTTGCTCTGTTTGCCTCACTGCCTTCTTGCACACATGACTTGCGCTGTCTGTTCTTCTACTTTTTATGCTCTGTGCACCATCTCCATTCACTGCACAATTCCTCTTCTGTTTAATTCAGCTGCTGCACTCTCCTCCTTCTTCCTACATGAATCACCTTCAACAACAACAACCACAACAACTCCAACAACAACAACAACCCCATCTCTTCTCTGTACCATGTACTTATAGCTTATGTGCTACTTGTGCATGCAATGAGAGCAATCCCTCTGCATACTCACACCGCGCCGATATCCTCCAACTCTCGAGTGCTCTGCCTAATCATCACAACTCTTCAGCTTCTCTGGTGGTTCCCACCATGCGTCCAACATCACTGGGTGTTCTGCTGAGATTCCTCAGCCTCTCTGGCAGTTGAGACTCCTCGTCTTCTCTGGCACAGTCGAGCTTATGCCTTCTGTTTCAGTTACAGACTTCAATGCTCATCCATCTGTCAATCCCCTCTAAGAATAGTCTTCATTCACTGGTAGAAGCCTGGAGACTCTTCAGATCCTCTGGCGATTCAACCCATGTGTCTATCATCACTAGGTGTTATGCCGAGATTCCTTTTTCTCTCTGGCAGTTGAGACTCTTCGTCTTCTTTGTTACAGTCGAGCTCACCCTCTCTGTTTCAGCTACAGGCTCCAACCCTCTTCCAGCTATCAATCGCCCCTATGACCAGTCTTCATCCCATTGGAAGATTCCCACTGAGACTCTTCAGCTCCTCAGGCAGTCACATTGAAGTGTCTTCGAGTCCTCTGGTAGAACTCATCACTGGTTTCTGGCAGTTTCACTGTGTCGTGCAATAGTAGCCCTCCGATCTCCTTCAGTTTCATCTGCACTGTTGAATGATCTTCATTAAACTTGCCTTTATTTCGTATTTCGGCATTTTGGCTTTCTTGTGGCCAAGTGTCTCGTCAGTCCATGTCGCGATCTCCGAAATGGGGCTTTTCTACGCTATCTCCTTCATTTATATGACCATGGCCATGACCAAGCGCTTGTTCATAACGTGCTTTTCGTGATTTCGCATTTCGCCTTTTCGTTAATCCCATTGTGAAGTTTCTCGACTTTCCAAGTCGCGATCCCCGAAACGCCGAACAAGAGATTGTCTGCACGTACTCTTCTCTTCAACTCTTCGATGGTGTGACCACCAGCTGAGACCATAGGCCTAAATTATTTCACAATTTCTCGTTTCGACATTTCAAGACTCCTGTGGTTATGTTTCTTGCCTCTCTAAGTCACAATTCGCGAAACTCCGAAATGGAGTCGGATCAACGACCCAGATCACACCTTGATCTGACGGCTACGGTTAAATCACGATTTCGCATATCGCGATTTCGACATTCCTGTGGTGAATGTTCTTTTACATCTCCAACTCCTGATCCGCGAAACTCCAAAATGGAGTCGGATCGATGGTCCATATCTCACCTTGATCTGACGGCTCAGATCATTTCGCGATTTTGACATTCCTGTGGTATTGTTTCTTCACTCTCCAAATCACTATTCGCGAAACCCCGAAATGGAGTCTTTGACATGCTCTGATCTTCTGCCACACGTCCCTCTTGGATCAACAGTCAAGATCTTGTCATGATTTCGCATATCGCGATTTTGGCATTCTTGTGGTATTGTTTCTTGACTCTCGGAGTTGTGATTCACGAAACCCCGAAGTGATGTAAACCTGCTGACGTCACACGTGGATTGACACATGTTGAATAATTGCCACGTGTCACTCTGATTCGTGACTTACATGTGCCTGAAATGTCGAATCAACTTGACACTTGCCATTGCCTAGTTGTGCCACGTGTTTTTAGCTGACGTGGTTTGCTGACGTGTCTGTTTCAGGATTTAGCATTTCGCGATTTCGGGACTCATGTTGTAAATAACCTTTGACATTTCCATTTCCCGATATTCGAAATCCCGATAGCCAGAACTCCGAAATGGAGTTGGACCACCGCTTCGATCTTTCACTTTAAAGAACATGCAGGTTCTTCCCGATCCAATGATGGTCAGAACTTATGCTTAGATTTGACGCCTGCGATCTGTCCTCCTCTTCTCTGCATTCTTGTTGTCTACAATCTGATCTGACGGTCCTCCTTCTTTTAGGAATTTAAATGGGATCCAACGATCACTGACGCTTCTCCTCCTGAGCTTACTCATCCTCCTTACTTGGAAGAATTTCTAAGTGTCAAGGGCCTCGAACTTTGATCCGCCTAAGATCCTGAGTACGCTATCTCTCTTGAGCTTTAGTAATGAGTTAACCTCATCCCTCGTACACACCTATGCACTGTATTCGACTCTTCGCTAATTCCTCCTGAGCTTACTTTGTTCTTGTTTTTCCATTGATGCACACTCTGATCCTGACATCAATGACAAGCTCACTTTGCCTGTAAACCTGCCAACAATCCTCTGCACTATCTCTTCTGAACTTATCAAGCTTTCTATGCAGCGTCTTCCTAAAATACTTCTGATGCCCGTCTGTTACATTCTTCCTGTACTCATGCCATATTCACTACTATACTTACCATCAATGACAAGCATATGCTTCCTGTTAAACATTTGCCAACAATCTCCCCCTTTGGCATTGATAGCAACAAAGACACCAAGATTCTTTTCTCCCCCTTTGACATCAATGTCAAAGAGAACATGCTCCCCCTGAGCTGTGGCAGTAATTTTAGGAAGTATCAGATATTAAGACCAACACAAACTCCCCCTAACAGGAAGGACTCTCTTATTTGAGGCCTGCAGATGTTTGTATCCAAACCAGAGTCTTCTTTTTCTGATTCTTGGACCTATTCATCCTCAGCTTCCGCTGTATCCTCTGTAGAATACTCAAAATTGCTCACCTCTCTTACTCGGACTCCTTCATCAACCTTTTCTTCTCATGAGTGGATGACTCCCCCTGTCACTGTTATCTCTCTGCTTCTGACTCTTTTCCCCTTTTATTCCTAAAGGTTAACTTTCCTTGACAAGGTATTTCCTCTTGTTATCTCTACAGGATGTCATGTATATCATTTTGTACATCAGAATGTTGTTGTTGTGAATGTCATTGTCCTACTTGAAATACTGTGCAATTGTAGCTTGTACTTTTTAAATAGCCCTCGGATCTCCCCATTGAATCTCATCGATATCTATTACTTCAATTTCATTTTTCTTCCATGATGCATTCAATCCAGGGCTTTTATTTCCATATTCAATCACAAGAGAAAACTGCTACACCCACTCTCATACCTACTTTTCTTTCTCACAAATGAAGGACCTGTATCAGTTTTCTTAGGAGCACTGATTTCTACCTTGTTGAGTCCAATACCGGATTTTTCATTTGGTGATCTTTGGCTATCCAAGATCTTATCCAGGGTCATGGACTTGTTTAAGAACTTGCTTTGGGTGTTTGCCTTCTCAACCTTCAAGACTTCTGCTTCTAGCTTATGACATGGTTCTTCTCCTACTTTATCCATGGGGCAAATGCTAACTGAACATGCTTTTATTGTATCTGAATCTTCTTCTTTACTTGCAGGGGAGGATTCAATTTCAACATCATTAATTCTCCTTATGCCTTTATTCACCACTTGTCCCGAGTTTACGTTCACCTTACATTCTTTGGACGTGAACACCTCTTCACTGCCTCTGTCACCTTTTTGACTTGTACTGAGCAAATTATGTTTCAGATCATCCACAAGCAGAACGTACTGGGCATCTCCTTTGTCATTACTCAAACTCATCATCCCTCTATCCTTGATTTTGCCTGGTTCATCATTTTCAAGGATCACATTTCCTGTTTTGCTTTTACTTATGGACAATAGCTTATCCTTGTCTCCAGTCACGTGCTTGGAACATCCACTGTTTATATTCCCAGAGGCCTTTTGTTTTTGAGTTGAAAGTGCTTGACCACATTTTTCACTATCTTTTCTTTTCCATGTGCTGGCCTTTCTATCTAAGAACTTTATCCTTGGATTTGCTTTTTAATTCTTTAGATGGCAGTTTGCAATTTTGTGGCCAAAGTTGTGACAGTTATAACATTCAATCTCATTGTTCAATGGGTCAAAGTTATTGTTGCAGCGTTGTCTACTCATTGACTGTTTATTGTTTCTTGACCTCCTGAGTTGCCTGTCTCTAGACTTAATTTGGCAATTTGCAATCTGAGATGGTTTGTTACTTAGTTGTATCATTCTTTGTTGTGGAAGATATTTATTCCTTTGAAATATTAATTGCTCATGTCTAAGTCTTAAGGAACAATTTACAGCTTTGTGACCAAAGCTAGAACAGTAGAAACGATATCCATAGAAAAATTCTTTGTACCTGGAAAGTGGTTGTCTTCTTTGAGCAAATCGATTTCTTCCACGTTGATGATGTCTTTGAGCAGGGAGTGCATTATTTCTTTGTTCTACAGATTCAATCCTGGCACCTTTTTCTTTACTTGTCCTGGGCGGCTGATTGTCTTCCTTTGTCTCTGCAGGTTTGTTGTTGTCATTGGTTGTAGATTTGACATGGACAATAGCTTTGACAAACATGATGGGTTCTTTGTTTCTTGGCTGACCACCACTTGATCCTTCTTCATAACCCAAACCAGTTTTCAGATTTGGATTCCTTTGCTGATTCAGAATGGTGGCTAATGCTTCTGAGACTTTGATACTTGACAAATTCTGATGATACAAGGCTTGAAACTTCTCCATCTCTTTCCTAGTTTTCACTACTTCTTCTTCCAGGGCTTCAGATCTTGCCCTCTTTTTTGATAGCTGATGTTTTAGAATATCCTTGATTTTCTTTGCCTCTTCTAATTCCACTTTTAGCAGGGCAAAGTCTTCATCAGGCTGTTTACTGTCTTTCTCGAACTGTATCAGCAATTGCTTTTGCTTTCTGTTCTTAATTCTGAATCTGTCAATCTCTTCCAGTGCACTGATCAGTTCTCCTTCCATATCAACCAAAACTTTTTCATCATTCTCATCACTGCCTGTTCTTTCATTATCATAATCCTCTTTAGCCATCAACATGCAGTCATTTACCTTATCTTCACAGGAAGAGTCACTATCAGTGTCTTTTGAGGATTCATCATCGTTTACACATAAACTCTTCTTCTTATCAAATCTTCTTGATTTGTGCTTCTCTTCATCTTCAGAGTTTTGATCATGTTTCTTGTGTGGACATTTATTTTCAAAATGACCTATCTTACCACCGTTGAAACATTTGAAGGGCAGCTTACCTTGGTACTTGCCTGATCCTTTCTTTAATCTTCTCATGAATTTTGCTTTAATTTCATCAGGCTCACAATCCTCATTCTTATCTGCTTTAAATGATGCTTCTCTAGAGGTGGTTTTATCTGTAACTATCCTCATTTCATATGCAGTCAACGTTCCTAGAAGTTGATCAAAAGACAAAGTCTTTATGTCATTAAGTTCTTCTATAGCTGAGACCTTTGAGTTGAACCTATCTGGCAGAGATCTCAAAATTTTATGAACTAAAGAGGGTTCCTCAATTTTTTCACCAAGTGCTTTCATTGCATTTACTAGTTCTTCAACTCTCAGAAAATACTTCCCAATGGTTTCATCTTCTTTCATTTGTAGCTTTTCAAATTGTACTCTGTAGGTTTGAAGCTTGGCATCTTTCACCTTCTCATTACCTTCATAACTGTTAATGAGTTTGTCCCACATTTATTTAGCAGTTTGAAGATGCATCACCTTCACAAACTCGGCTTCTGCAAGTCCATTCAAGAGAGCATTCATTCCCTTAGCATTAAAGATAAATTCTAACTTATCATCCTTGGAAGCTAGCACAACAGGCTTTGTGTATCCAGTCTCTACTACATCCTAGGCATCAAATCCTAAGGCCATTAGGTATGTTCTCATTCTGACCTTCCAGAAGGCAAAATTCGTTCCATCAAATAGAGGAGGCCTAGTGACTGAAGTCCCTTCATGGCTTGTCATGTTTAAGCTGTAGGATCTACCCTTAGATAAAATGGGGCTGGCTGTGATACCAATTGTTGGACAACTGAGAGGGAGGGGGGTGAATCAGTTGTTACCGTGCTTAAACAATTATGCTTCTTTTAAACTCTTTGTAGAAACACTGAATGATGATCACAATAATGCAGGGAAATAAACAATGGCACATTCAACATCAGTCACATATATGAGAAACAAAGAGACAAATATTTCCCAAGGAAACCCATACAGGGTAAAAACCTCTTTTTATTTATATGATAAGTAATAGTTACATTCTTTACATTATCGTACATATGAACACCAACTCATAATGAGGCTACAACCTCAGTTTTGCAAGCTGCTACTTGCTGAGAGCACCAACTCTCTGTTTTCTCTAGCACCCACTAGAAGGAAGCACCAACTCCCTGGATTCTCTAGCACCAACTAGATGGAAGTACCAACTTCCAATCATACATGCACCAACCTGTATAACAGAGAACAAGAGTTCTCCCTTGCACCACCCTGGTTTCTCTGGCTGCAATCAGATGGAAGCTACAACTCCTTGTGTTCAAGCACCCACTTGAACCTATGAGGACAACAATCCTCACTAGCACCTCCCTTCCACCCTAAAATATGAATCTTTTCTATTGAAACTTATTACAGTGATATAATGTTCAACAGTGGCTTACCAGACTTATCACTGTTCTACTGCATTTCGTTGCTCTGTCTGCCTCACTGCCTTCCTGCACACATGATTTGTGTTGTCTATTCTTCTGCTTTTTATGCTCTGTGCGCCATCTCCATTCACTGCACAGTTCCTCTTCTATTCAATTCAGCTGCTGCACTCTCCTCCTTCTTCCCGCATGAATCACCTTCAACAATAGCAACCACAACAACTCCAACAACAACAACAACCCCATCTCTTCTCTGTACCGTGTACTTATAGCTTCTGTGCTACTTGTGCATGCAATGCACGCAATCCCTCTGCATACTCACACCGCGCTGATATCCTCCACCTCTCGAGTGCTCTGCCTGATCATCACAACTCTTCAGCTTCTCTGGTGGTTCCCACCATGCATCCAACATCATTAGGTGTTCTGCTGATATTCCTCAGCCTCTCTGGCAGTTGAGACTCCTCATCTTCTCTGGCATAGTCGAGTTTATGCCTTCTATTTCAGTTACAGACTTCAACGCTCATCCATTTGTAAATCCCCTCTAAGAATAGTCTTCATTCACTGGTAGAATCCTAGAGACTCTTCAGATCCTCTGGTGATTCAACCCATGTGTCTATCATCACTAGGTGTTATGCCGAGATTCCTTTTTCTCTCTGGCAGTTGAGACTCTTCATCTTCTCTGTTACAGTCGAGCTCACCCTCTCTGTTTCAGCTACAGGCTCCAACCCTCTTCCAGCTATCAATCGCCCCTATGACCAGTCTTCATCCCATTGGAAGATTCCCACTAAGACTCTTCAGCTCCTCAGGCAGTCACATCGAAGTGTCTTCGAGTCCTCTGGTAGAACTCATCACTGGTTTCTGGCAGTTTCACTGTGTCGTGCAACAATAGCCCTCCGATCTCCTTCAGTTTCATTTGCACCGTTGAATGATCTTCATTAAACTTGCCTTTATTTCGTATTTTGGCATTTCGGATTTCCTATGGCCAAGTGTCTCGTCAGTGCATGTCGTGATCTCTTAAACTCCGAAATGGAGCTTTTATGCGCTAGCTCCTTCCTTTATATGACCATGGCCATGACCAAGCGCTTGTTCATAACGTGCTTTTCGTGATTTCACATTTCGCCTTTTCATTAATCCCGTTGTGAAGTTTCTCGACTTTCCAAGTCGCGATCCTCGAAACACCGAACAAGAGCTTGTCTGCACATACTCTTCTCTTCAGCTCTTCGATGGTGTGACCACCGACTGAGACCACAGGCCTAAAGTATTTCACAATTTCGTGTTTCAAAATTTTGGGACTCCTGTGGTTATGTTTCTTGCCTCTATAAGTCGCGATTCACGAAACTCCGAAATGGAGTTGGATCAACGGTCCAGATCACACCTTGATCTGACGGCTGCAGTTAAATCGCGATTTCACATATCGCAATTTAAACATTCCTGTGGTGAATGTTCTTTTACATCTCTAACTCCCAATCCGTGAAACTCCGAAATGGAGTCGGATCGATGGTCCAGATCGCACCTTGATCTGATGGCTCAGATCATTTTGCGATTTCGACATTCTTGTGGTATTGTTTCTTGACTCTCCAAATCGCGATTCGCGAAACCCCGAAATGGAGTCTTTGACATGCTCTGATCTTCTGCCACAAGTCCCTCTTGGATCAACGGTCAAGATCTTATCGTGATTTCACATATCGCGATTTCGACATTCCTGTGGTATTGTTTCTTGACTCTCCAAGTTGTGATTCACGAAACCCCGAAGTGATGTAAACCTGCTGATGTCACATGTGGATTGACACGTGTTGAATAACTGCCACGTGTCACTCTGATTCGTGACTTACATGTGCTTGAAATGTTGAATCAGCTTGACACTTGTCATTGCTTGGTTGTGCCACGTGTTCTTAGCTAACGTGGTTTGCTGACGTGTCTGTTTCAGGATTTAGCATTTCACGATTTCGGGACTCATGTTGTAAAGAACCTTTGACATTTCCATCTCCCAATATCCAAAATCCCGATAGCCAGAACTCCGAAATGGAGTTGGACCACTGCTTCGATCTTGCACTTTAAAGAATGTGCAGGTTCTTCCCGATCCAACGATGATCGGAACTTATGCTCATATCTGACGCCTGAGATCTGTCCTCCTCTTCTGTGCATTCTTCTTGTCTACAATCTGATCTGACGGTCCTCGTTCTTTCAGGAATTTAAATGGGATCCAATGATCACTGACGCTTCTCCTCCCGAGCTTACTGATCCTCCTTACTTGGAAGAATTTCTAAGTGTCAAGGGCCTCAACCTTTGATCCGCCTGAGATCCTGAGTACGCTATCTCTCTTGAGCTTTAGTAATGAGTTAACCTCATCCCTGGTGCACACCTATGCACTGTATTCGACTCTGCGCTAATTCCTCCTGAGCTTACTTTGTTCCTGTTTTGCCATCGATGCACACTCTGATACTGCCATCAATGACAAGCTCACTTTGCCTGTTAAACCTGCCAACAATCCTCTGCACTATCTCTTCTGAACTTATCGAGCTTGCTATGCAGCGTCTTCCTAAAATACTTCTGATGCTCGTCTGTTACATTCTTCCTGTACTCATGCCATCTTCACTATTGTACTTGCCATAAATGACAAGCATATGCTGCTTGTTAAACATTTGCCAACACACATATATAAGGAAAGTAAGAGACTCAGACTCTGATCCAGTAGACCCGTCCCTATATCGACAATTGATTGGGTCATTAATGTATTTAGTGAGTACTCAACCAGACATTTGCTTTGTTGTAAACACCCTAAGCTAGTTCCAGGTGGAACCCAGACATGCGCATTAGATAGCTGCAAAGAATGTTCTAAGCTATATTCGTGGGACACTAAACTATGGTTTAATATATACCTCATCCAGGGATATACAACTTCATGAATTCACAGATTCAGATTGGGCAGGGAGTGTAGAAGACATAAGGAGTACTTCAGGGATGTGTTCCAGCTTGGGCTCTGCTATGATATCTTGGGGCAGTAGGAAACAAAAATATGTTACACTCAACACAACAGAAGCAAAATATATCACAACATGTGAGCCATGTACATAAGCAGTATGGCTAAGAAAGTTGATTTCTGGATTATTTGATCAGGTTCCAGATTCGACCATAATATACTGTGACAATCAGATTTGTATAAAGCTATCTGAACACCTAGTGTTTCATGAATGGTTGAAACACATTGAGATCAAATACTACTTTATTCGAGATAAATTCCAGGAAGGAGAAGTGAAGCTCCTCCACAAATGAGCATACAACAAATATTTTGACAAAGCCTTTGTCCAGGATAAAGTTTGCATACTTATGAGACAAGTTTGGGATTGTGGAGATAACTCCCTTAAATAAAAGGGAAGAGATGGCTCTCTAGGTTGGGAGGGAGCACTGATATATCATTGATTTATGGACACTCATTTTCCAGGTTGGAAAATGGCCCAGGATGGGCAATTCCTTTCTAGTTTGGAAAGTGGTTTGAGATTTTCTAACATACATGCATTTTCCAGTTCGGAAAATGGTCCAGATCAGACAGTCATTTTCGTAATGAAAATGGTCCGATAGATTGTTGATGTATCATAGACAACGATTCACCTTGTGGCCAGTGTGGGGAAATGGTCTAGGACAATCATTCTTCTTAGCAGTGACTCTCAGTAGTGGTCAAGTACAATGGTCCGCCTCGCCGGGGAGTCATTCTTTTGAATTTCATAGTTTTGAGTAGTTTGGAAGAATGTTCTATTTTGGAGGTTGGTGCAGGACAATCATTTCCTTAGGAAATGGTCTGGACAGTCATTCGCTAGGGCAGACTCATTCTCTCCAGGTTGCACTATGTTTAGTGTCGGAGGAATGGCTCAGTTAGGTGAATGGTCCAGGTTTAGCAATTAGGGACAGACATTCCCCAGGGCAGACTCATTCTATCTAGGTTGCACTATGATTAGTGTTGGAGGAATCACCCAGTCAGGTGAATGGTCCAGGCTCAAAAATCAGGTACAATTATTCTTCCATGCTTGGGAAGAATAGTCCAGATAGCCCATGATTGATGCTTTTACTGTTTGAGGGAAAATGCTCTTCCAGATTTCACAGATGTGAGTGGAAGAATGACCCAGATGACTCAACTTGTATCATGATATTGTTTATGCAGGTTGACATCAGATGATATGACTGTTTTAGAGATTGCATGTCTCTGGACAGTAGTTGTATACTTCTGTGGTGGATGTGTTCCACTGATTGTGACTATGTGTCACTGGTTAGTAGTCGCGTGCTACTTGGTATGGTTGTGTAGCACTAGATAGTAGTTATGTACTACTATGGATATACATAGTTGTGTTCAATCAGATGACATTGTACTGATTGTCATGGAGGTTATCCAGTTGGATAATGTTGACAATGCTCGAGATTTTATCATGAGATAACTTGTGTGGCTATGATGATGCTAGCGGTTGAATGGTTTGTTTGTGCTCAATACCATTTCCTTTTATACCTCCCAAGCTAGGAGGGACTATTGATATTATGGTAGTCGCGAGAGGTATTAACCTCCACTTGTGATCTTTGATGAGATTAGAATATTCCAAGAAGCAAGAAGAACCCTAAAAGACTTGGACATAACCCTAGAAGTAAAGTTGACTAAAGAAAATATTTTATATTGAGTCTTTAGCCTCTAGAAAGAGAAGTCAGCCCAGACAGCCTGGAAAGAACAGTATAAAATAAGGCGCAAGAGCTCATTTGATATACACGAGTCAAAACCACATAAATCTAGTAGTGCACAAGTCTGGGGAGAAACTGCAGTTGCAGTTACTACAACCCATAATTTCGGTCTTTCGGGGTTGAAATTTCTGATTAGTCTTGGTTATCTTTGATTGGTGCATTAGCCTTGGTTGGCTATTGATTTGCAACCATAATTATTCTCTCTGTCAGGGTCAAGGTGCTCGGGGATGTCATTCATGCCTATGGTTGGGTGACAATATTGCTATATTATCTATGGTTAAATGAGCACACCCACTTTTCTAACACGATCCTCCCGAACACTGATTTTACGAACAACCAAACAATGACGAGGATCAATAGTTCACAATACGCGCTGAGATCCATGCTCATAAATATTTCAGGACTCCAAGCTTCCAGAGTTTTACCCGCTCCAACACGCAATTCCTATGAATGCACAAACTCTGAATTAGCAGATTGGACAGTTGTCATTCGCCCTAGATCAACGATCATTGTTTACTCCACACTCCAGAATTCAAAGCTTTTCATGATACAACTCTTCAAAACCTCTGGAGTGTTGAACTGACAAAGTAATGGATCTACGGTCCACGCATCCCTCTCAACGGATGGTTGAGATATACTCTAGCCTTCGGAAGTTCTTGAACCTTAACACTTTACTCTTCTGTTCTCTTGGACTGTCAGACTTCCAAATAACTTGCAATTTTCTAAGACGTAGCACTGCCACCAATGATCAGGATCTGCTCCGGTCTTCAGAGCTTCGGGAGTTCTGATCACTCTTGCAACTTCAACTCCAATTATTTGAAGTGGCTAAGTTCCGAACACGCTCGATCTGTGGACATGTGTACTCACGACTGACGACCCAGATTTTTTTCAGATCCCAGGACTTCGGGAAATTCCTCTCCTCCATAGTACACACCCTAAAACTTATGGATTCGTGAAGTTCAAAGGAATTCAAGGGTTATCACTTGCGCACCTTTCCCAAATCTAACGGTTGTGAAAACCTCTGCTTCTTCCGAACAGATCTGGTTCGCTTGTCCTCCAAACAAAAGGAATTATTTCTTTTGAGAGTTAAACCTCGCTACCCTTCTTGAGCTTTGTCAACTTCAAAGGAATTAGGCTTGGGCGCACACCTTGCGCTACTTCTCTTGAGCTTGAGACTTAGAAAAAAAATCTCCCGCGCACTCCTTGCGCTCACTCTCCTCTGAACCTTTTCAAAACTTGACTAAGTGTTGGCCTTCTGCACTCCTTGCACTCACCTCTATGTAAACTCAGACTCTCTCTCCTGAGTTTTTGAACCTGTAGATGGTTTTTCCTCTGCACACCTTGCGTTGGCTTTGTGCATACTTGCACTATTTCTCCTGAGCTTGGAATTACTCGAACTTCAAAGGGTCTCGGCCCTTTGTTCTTTCAATGACTTCTTGTTCCCTCTTGGAACTCACACTCTTCCTCCCGAGCTTTCAACTCTTCAGTTTTAAAGGGATCCATTTGTTCTTTCCAAATGAATTCTTGTGCCCTCCTGACACTCTACGTTTTTCCTCATGAGCTTTACCATCACTTCAACAGTGTGTTGGCTTCATGCACTCCTTGCACTTTCTTCCTCCTGGAGATTTTACACTACTCCGAGTGTAGGTGCACTCCTTGAGCTCACTCTGTGCAAACTCAGATTATTCCTTCTGAGGTAAGGAACAGTTCTAGTGTGCCCACCTGTCATGCTCCTCACAAAAATCCTAAATGAGTTCTCACACACTCCTTGCACTGGACTTTTAGAATTTTCTAACAAATCTAATGTGCACTCCTTGCACATTTCTGAGAGCCCAGAAACACTTAGAAAACTACAGACAAATAATTCTATCTATTCCTGCAAAGGAAACATTTACCCATCCATAACATTCACACATATGCATAGAAAACATTCAGAAACCACCATTTCATTCATTCACACAGAGATTCATATGCATGGAAATTTTCTCTTTGTATTAATATTGAATGGTCTTTACAATGTGTACAAGACTCGATTGCAACAGAGTCTCAACTCCTCTCAACTACTATCCACAACAACTCTCTTCAACATCAATTATAATATTCTTCAACCACTCCTTCTGGGAATACATTACATACGTTTATACACGGGGGGCTTCTCGAGCCTTCCCTCCTGACATCTTAGTGCTTTCCTATCACATTTAAGCGTCCTACCACTAAGGCTTTATTACAATAAATATTCATTTACATTTTTATATTTGAGGTGATGCTCAGGACTTGTACAACTACAACTCATTAATGGCGACTTTACACTCAACCTTACATATTACAAAGGCTTGACCCTCCTAGAGCCTTTTAAAACTTCAATTACATTAAAAACTTGAGATTTAAACTCAAAAAAGAGAAGGCTGGTGCTTCTCTCTCCTTGGGATCTAGTCCCTCCTAGTGCGTTGCTGCGTTGGTTGTTGACACGCTGATGAGTTGGAGAGATGCTCCTGCATCACCATGCCACCCTTTTAAATCTAAAAGGATGGCTAGCCCATGGCCCATAAATGCATGCATGCTTGCTTAGGCATCATAGTGGGTACATGTGGACGTTTTTAACCCCTGTCTTCATAAACGACAATGAATTAGTCTTCCATAATTCCCACTAATATTATTAACTATCATTAATAGATGAGGGGTCTTCAAATGGAAACTAATTATAGATCGGGGTTCTACTATTCACCTATAGAAAGAGGCCGCGGGGATGCATTTCACCTCAATAAAAAAAATGAGTAAATTTATGTTGTTAGAATGCCACTAGTGTGTTAAGGAAACCCTTTTCCAATCCTACATTCTTCAATATTTTCTCACCCTCTTTCCATTTGTTTGTAGCTAACTACAAGGGATATTTCTTACATTACTACAAGAGTTGGAGATTAAATCTACAAGGAAGAAAAGGACACTCACAAGGAGAGTTTGAAGCCCACCTTGCTACAACAACTCTTCCTGGGTGTTGATTGTAAGTTTTATGCCTTTGCTTTTGGTATAATAAAATGCATTTCTTATTTCCCCCCAAATAACCGTGTTTGAATTTAATTTCAAGTAATAAATTTATAGTTTAGAGCTTATTTGTTTTTCTTTCATAATTTAGGGTTAATTGGGATACTTGCATGATTACCTTTTCTCTTTTATTTTATTTTGTTTGTACTGAGTTTCACAACAAAGTTTGGGATTTTTGCACACATTTCACAAAATAACTACAACATCTCTAGGTAAAAATAGAGTGTGCGCAAGCAAGGAAGCCTTCACCCATTGCACATTTGCTATTGTTTGAATGCTCGAGAGAGAAGCATTAATGTGTCGGAAATTTCTAGAATGCATACAACATATTAGGTTTTTTCTACCACATTGAATAGCACTAGAAGGAAGAATATCTTTGAGGGGTTGTTGAGAAAAGAAAGGGAATATATTCCTTCTATTATGTGAGGTAATGGGAGAGAGTGGCATGGTTTTTTTTATGACTAGATGGGAAGTCTATATTGTTCTATAGTGAGTAGATTGGCTAAGGATGAGAACAAAAGGGTTGTGTAGAGAGAGATATAAACCTGCAACTTATTTCATTCGCCTTGGTAGCATCATAGCTTGGCTTGGGGGTGGTATTTGTACTAGATACCTATGATTGGGTGGAAAATTTCTCTTATGCAACTAGTTCCTTGGAATTTCTTTGGTCAAAAGAGAAGTGCCTTATCATTTTTTATGAATGTGTAAAATTTATGTTTTTTTGTTTTGTTATGGAAATCTATGCATCTTACACGTTATGTGAATATGCTTGATTTTGGTCATGGTCATTTAGTTTCCATGAATATTCGAAACCATGCGTATGTAATTCCATTGCATTTGAATTATCTCACATGTACATGCACTTTATTTAATTCTTATCCTTCTAAGGAGGCTTATAAATTATTATTACAGGGATATGGCCTCTGAGGGACAAAATTTGAAAGTCCTATTTATGGTTACTTGTCTTGTAGTTGGGAGTGCTAGGTAGAAACTCCACAGTGTGATGTCAGAAGTTAGCTTCAATGTTAACCAAATTTAGACATTTTTTAGAATCAAACTACATTCTTCATCATTAATTGTAGTTGGGATGGGAATATATGCACTATTAGATGGTTGCAATGTAGATCTAGGTGGATTGGGCATGCTAAGTTTCAAATATAAATGAATAAATCCACATGTAACTATTTATTTTAATGAATGTTTCTATGATAATAAAGAGATAAATGACAAACAAATATTTGGATAAAGAGAACCAATCGATGTTATATAGGGAGGTTAATGGCGAGAAGAAATCCATGGCATTTATGTGCTAATACCTTATCCACAATGCCTTGATACAAATGGATAATATTAAATTTGCTAGTTTAGATCGACAACCGAGAGAAACCCAAGACATTTCACATCCAAATACCTTATCATGGAGTGCTTTGTCATGAAATATCAATATCATAACCATGTATTTATATCAATAGTTGATGATTGATCACATAATCAGAAATGTCCCAAGGGAAGGTATATATTTTGACGTGAATGGTATATATCGAGGGTGCCTTACCAAGAATGACCGCGATCTCATATGTGCATGGATATTGATGACCAACAATCATCCATGATACTTAGGGAAAAGGTATGAGGAGAGAGAACCCACTTGTCAAAAATGGTTAGGAATACACTCATATATCTTAATGAACAATCCATCATTGTTCATGTGCAATGGAGAGATTGGGATAGAGAGAGAGAAATAACCTCACTATGAATGGTTGAGATCTTACCTATGGATTTGGGTGGATGGCCCAAATCCCATCGATGTGGTATTTCCTCATAATGTAAAGGAATGCAATTGGGGTAGTGGAAAAGACAGACCCACTATCCCATCTACCTATGGAAATGTGCTATGTGGAATGTATGGGACAAATAAGGCCCAAATGTAAGTTACTAAGGATATTGACTAGTGAATTTCCAAAGTACTCGATCAACCATGAAAGAAAGAAAATTAAAGGGATTGACCTGCATCTATGGAGGCTCTCGGTCAGGAAAAAAATAGAATAAACAATGAATTTCCATGCAAAATTGTGAAAAAACACTCATGAATTTACCAAAAAAAAGGGCCCACCTTACAAGATACCACACCCTTGACCCCCACAATGTTCCCCGATATTTCAAAAACCTGTGTGAAAAAAAACAATTCCTTGATTTAAATTTCACAAGTGGAAAAGTGATTTGTGTTACATTGCATTTTGTTATCGGTGATAGGGCTAGAAAGACATAGCAAAATTACAATGTCGATATATTTTATTGCTAATTGTTTTTGTCTATGAGAATTGTTGTCATGAACATTTTTTTAGTTCAAACTAGGTACTATCAACTATATCAAAAGTGCAAAAGATATAATAGACATTGATCTTTTGAAGCCTATAAACTTTGGCTTTAACATTATAATTGAGAAATTCTACAATCATTAGAAAAAACTTTTAGAGAAGAAGAGATTTGATCACTTAATTCTTGCATAAAATCTTCTAATTTACCAGTATAAATAAAATTATAGAGGCTTAGCATTGGTTGCAATAAGAAACTATCACCATGGATGATGCATGAGACTCTTATGAATTTGAAGAAGATTCCTTGGGTGAAAATATATAAGCTGGAAATGTAAATATAGAGTTAAATGAACATATAAATGAAGAGACTTCTCTAGATATTGTAGAGACTATGAAAAGTTTGAGAGTTGAATTGCAAAGTTGTATTAAAGTAGACAATGAAAAGATAATTAAAGCTCAGGAGGAGAAAAACCAGTTGAATGCTTCCATGCTCCAAAGCTTAACATATATACATAAGCAAATGCATCATGGGCAAAACTCAAATAATGTTGGTGGAAGTGTGAACAATTTAAGAAGTCCTTCTCACAAGATGTCCCATAGCATAATAGATACCTCCAAAGATGGGACATATACACCATCAGAATCCTCTTAGTGAGTCATCCGCCTTTAAAGATTCATTGAGCAATATTTTCACAAACATGGGAGAAAGAGGCATTTTAGAGATATCTTGCATGGATAATTTCAAAAGGCAAAGCCAACTACCTTCGATGGTGAGGTCAAATCCAGACAAGAAGTTGAGGCTTGGCTTTGTGGTATAAGAAAGTATTTCCAAGTTTATGATTATTCTGGAAACATGAAGGCCATAATGGCCATAGATAATTTGAATGGAAAAGCTTCGATTTGGTGGGAACATATCAAACAAGTCAAAAAAATCAATGAAAGAAAGATTGCATGAAAGCAATTCAAGAAATATTTTTATCAAAAATACCTCTCTGACCTTACTATTAAAGTAAAATCAAAGAATTTCATGAATTGAAATTAGGTCGAATGATCGTGGATAAATATGTAATCAAATTCTTAGATTTGTTGAGGTATGTTAAATACATCAAAGATGAGAAGTTAAATATCCAATGTCTATTAAGTGGGTTACCTTAATCCTATAGAGACAAATTTGAGTTTGATAAACCTTGGACTCTAGGTGAAGTAATTATAAAAGCTAAGTACTACTATGAATAGAACAAAAACAATCCAAAGCTCAGGAAGACATGGAAGGAAAATATGAAGTAGCAGCTTGACCAAAGAAATAAGGTTTCAAGCGTCCTCATTTTAAAATTCAGCCAAAGAAATTTCAACAAAATTAGCCAACTCAAAGTGGAACTAAGCTAGTTGAGTTAGTTGTAAAGAGGCCTAGAGAACATATTCTGAGTGTTGGGGATAGAGAAGACCCTTTGCTTAGAAATTGTCCACATAAAAAGGAGAACATAAAAAAATTTCACAACATTCAAGAGGTTACAACTATTAATCACATGGAAAGGACTATTCCTAGGATCTATGTTGCATTAGAAGACTGCTAATCACATCACCAATCAATCAGGGTTGAAGTTGAAAGTAAGATTACTAAGAAATTCATTTCCATTTTAAATGATCTGAGTTCTAGTCATAGTTATGCTATTCCTAAAGTTGTTGAAACTTGTGCTCTTAAGAAGTGCAAGCATAATAAGTCATAGCTATTTTAGTTAGCCATTGGAATTACCAAGAGAAACGTTAGTGAAATAGTGGAGAGATGTCCACTGGAGTTAAATGAACTCTTCATGTGGGAAAACTTGAATGTTTTTCCTCTTGGTTCTTATGACATCCTCATTAGCATGTATTGGTTGGAATCACATCGAGTTAAACTTGATTTCTTCAACGAGACTTTTGATTGCACTAATGAATATGGAAACTCAAAGACACTAAGAGGCATTCCGAAAGAAATCTTTATTAGGTAGATTTTAGCTTTTTATATGAAGACATGTTTTAGAAAAGGATGTTGGTTCTATGTAGTTTGTATATTATATTCAATAGAAGATAAAGTTCCAAGGCTTGAAGACTATCTTGTCTTGCAAGATTTTAGTGATTTATCCCCTGATGAAGTGCCAAAAATTCATCTAAAGAGGAATACCAATTTCTTAATTGTTCTTGTGATTGGAGCTACACCAATGTCCAAGACTCATTATAGAATGAGTAGCCTAAAATTATTGCATCTAAAAATACAATTGCAAGCAATGCTAGAAAAGGGATACATTTGACCAAGTGTATCTAGATGGGGAGCACCTGTCTTATTTGTGAAAAAGAAAGATGAAACTTTCATGTTGTGTATTAACTATAGGCAAGTGAAAAAAATCACAAAGAAGAACAAGTATATGTTGGCTCAAATATCATACTTGTTTCATCAAATGAGAGGAGAAAAATATTTTTCAAAGATTTATTTGAGGTATGGTTATCATCAAGTTAGAATTCTTAGCCTTTGGGTTACTTTGGAAGTGTTTACACCATGTTTGGAGTGCTTCATGATATTTGGGGTACATGGTGTATGATTAGCCCCTAAATGACCCATGATGGATTTTCACGTTGGAGTTGGCTTGCTCAATGGTTGTTTGACCTCAACTAGATGCTTGCATGAAATTCTACTTTGGAGTGTTGGAGATCTTCAAACAATTTCGTGACATTCTACATGCTCACCTCATGGAAGAGGTTGATTACTTAAAGAAAACCCTACATTGGAGGAGGAGTGTTTAGAATTTAGGAAGAGGGTGTTGAGCCCCATATAACATGGGGTGGATTGGATGCTTGCATGCAGTTGACTTGGGGATGCTTGGGTTGCGTTAGTGTTCATGCAAAGGGAGTGGACCCAGTGAAGCACATGGATTAGGAGGATAATTAGAGTCATCGGAGGCTTGTAGGAGGAGCATTAGACACATCTCCTGGAGCACCCTTGCATTGGTGCCTTGATTTTGTATGACATCACCTTGGATCTTGACATGTGTATCCTTGGAGTGTAGCAGTCAACATGTGTGAGCATAATTATGGCTTTGGGGGTTGCTTGTAAGGGTTTAGGCCCACATATGTGTTATTGGACTCCATTACCTCTCATATATATAGATGAATAAATGAGACCTTTCATAATCATCATCATTGTACTCTTATATTTGTACTTATATTCTTAGAGTGAGATGTTAGGGTTTATGAGGAAACCTTAGGAGAAGTTATGGAAGGTAAAGATGACATGTTTTTTGGGAGCTTTCTCTTGTGAGATACTAAGGTTTACTCTTTTGAAGAAGATGTTGGAGATGATGATCTTATCATTTTAATTCTTGATCACTTTTTTGTTAGAGATGTGATTAGAGGAGTACACTAGTCTCTCTCTCTCTTAGATCTTCATCTTTGTATTTTCTCTCTCTTGTCTCAAAGTTGCTAGGTTTTCTTGGAGATTTTGGAGCATCTTGAATATTAGGGTTGGGATTTCATCCATTTGACACATTGGATCTAGGGTTTTGTGATTAAACCTTACGTTTTTCTTATTGAAGTGGAGGAGAAGAAGAGATGCCTTACTCAGGCGACTTGTTAGCGTTAATGCTAGCTTGTGGAGTATATTGGTGGAGCTAGGGTTTTCTTTGTTTTCCTTATTGATTGGGGTTGTTGAAAGGTGAAATATTGTTCATTTTTATTGTTATTTTATTTCTATTTCATAACATCCTTAAATAGGAAAATTGGCATGGTTAAGATCAAGGAAACCTCTAGGAAAGAGGTGAAATTTTTGAAGTTGCATTAATTGCCTTACTCCAATAAATTTCAACATGGTATTAGAGCTATTGTGGTTGCGATAACTCTAGGTGTAAGAGGGAATTAATATTTCCATTGTGGTGTACCTAAGATAGGTTCTTGACCTTGTTGAGGTTGTTGGGTGTGAAACCCTAGGTTGCTTGACAAAAGCACTTGGACCTTTGGAAGGGTTAGTTCTTCTTCATATTATAGATTTTTTAAAGATAGATAGGGTTATGGTCTCTTCCTTTTTCTCTAATACTCTGTCTAATGTTGGATGCTATGTGAACTATGGAGCTTTGAGACATTATTCAATAGGTTCTAGGATCAAGAGGGAGGCACGAGTGTGGAGCTTGGTGACGATGCTACTATTCCTGTGAGAGGGGTTGGCTTCATTTCCTTCTAGATCCCTTCAAGTAATGTTCTTAAGTTGAGCAATGTTATATATGTTCCTATTTTGAATAAGAATATTCTTTCAGTTTCTTGTATGATAGATGTATGATGGAGATTTGCATTTGAGGGACAACATTCACACCATCAATTACTGTAATCAAGATAGTATGAGGAATTTGACTAGAGGGGTGAGAGAGGGTGGCATTTTTAGGTTACTTGTTGATCTAGTGGCACTTGTACATTCTAGTGAGAGGTTGTAAGAACCTTC
>ML786627.1:85936-148449 GCA_009831015.1 Picea engelmannii
AGTTGGTGCTTCCAATGAATGTAATTCTTCAAGACATATAAGAAAAAGTATTATGTGGTTTTCTCCCGATTTGGGTTTCCACGTAAAACACTGGTGTACTGTGTATGTGTGTGATTGTTTATTTATTACTGCTCTTATTGGATAATAATTCTACATTGATATAAAATTTGAAGAAAAAGAATTATAATTACGCTATCACTAATTCACCCCCCCTCTCAGTAATCCAACAACATCTCCTATGTTATTCATGAATATGGTCAGAGATATGAGTGGACGTAGTTTAATGACAAGTGTTATCACTAAAAAATTGTCCGCAACATTGCACACAATGGTTGAAGAAAAACATCAATGCCAACATCAATTAGTCCACCTACAACACCAAAATCCATCAAAAGGAAAAAAGATATATAATTGGGTCAAAAATCAAATTGCGCATATTCACCAAAGGAAGTGCGCACACAGTGCGCATAATGTGTAGGCTAACACAGGCCCGAGTGCACACTGTGCGCAAAATGCGTGACTGTCTACAAGAAAATCCACACACTTCTATGAACGACACATTTATGGATATCGTCGGCCCCTCAACCACTTCTAGTCTGACCCCCAACACAATTTGACACTCATATCTGAGAGAAATCTAGCTTGGAGGCTGGTCAAGGGCTAGAGGGTTCCCTAAAAGGCCCCTTGTTTACACTATGAACCAATTACATTTTTCCATGAATGGATGTTATAAATAAGAGCCATGGTGTGCTAAGAAAATAATATCTTCAAGGTATTGTTATGCTACAAGAATTCTTCTTTCAGAATCCTCTTTTCTCTTTGTCTCCTTCAAGAACCATTGCAATAGGCCATTCCACTCACCTCTTGAGGGAAGAAGCATTGTATTTCTTCACCATTTCTCATTTCCTCCATTGTATGAAGAGAAGAGCTCTCAATTAGGGAACTCAAGAGCCCTCCCAAGGAGGAAGAGGGGACTCATAAGTCCCTACCTTTCTCTACGGTGTTTATCCTATCAATCTATTGTTCCATTGGTAGCTATATGTTGGTCAATTTTTGATTTTCATGGTTCTAGTTTCTCAATTTTCTCTAACATTTATTTTTTTAGTTGTTTATAGTTGTATTTCTTTATTTTCATGTGTATTTTGTTTGTCTAACCAACTTGCAAACTTCTGTCTTGTTTAGCAGTCTTATCTAAACATGCAAGTGTTGTGTTTTTGTTCACCTAAGTGACAAAACCAACACAACAGATTGGCGACCATACTGGGGATTGGTATCGAATTCCTCCCTATTTAAGTCTTGAGAGAACTTCATTTTGATTGTTTTGACTTGAAGGTACCAAAACTGGCCTAGCCCAACCTGCCAAAGTCAAAATTCAGAGCTGAGGAAGGATTATTTCACTTGGAAATTTCTCCCCCGACGCGTGACAGGAAGTGCGCGGCTTTCAAGGCCCACAGACGCGCACTCTATGCACTGTGACATCCTCGGCCACCCACAGGACGAGAAATTCCACTACTGCAGAATATACACTTATATATAATATACATTAAATCAAATTAACACCTTTAACATAGAGTTACTGCCATCATAAAAACTTAAATATAATTAACAACAATTCATACATGCATCATAATACATGAAAACATACAAGCATCATAGACATGCGTTTTAATTGAAATTAAACACATAATGATACTTATCTTTGGAACTGGAGTAACTCTACCAACTACGTGCAGACCTTCCATGAACCTCCTAGTATTAGACCACGTTGCTCATTACGCTCAGCAGTGGGTCACCCCTGAGCTGGGACCAAGCTCCACCCAAGGCAAGGGAATCCTAAACTAGGCTGAGGTTATAGGAAAACTACATAGTACCACTGGAAGGATTCTCTCCAGGATCCTTCTTACGCCCACTACTCACGGACTCTCATTCCCCATACGCCTGTTCCACCTGGGAGTATACACCTTCACAAGAACAGTCCATCGGTTGCTTCACCTCCCTCTCTGGGTCTTGAAAATAGGCCAGATCAGGAATTTTCAGAGCTTCGTAGCTGGTGCTGGACTCTCTCTGGGAGAAAACCACTTCCCAACAAACTCTCTCACCTGGAGAGAGATGCTCACAGGCCTGGCAACTTGCCTCTTCTACCACGGGCCTGACAATCCGCTTCTTCAACACACTCCTCGACTTAGCTCCAGTCAGGTGAGGACAACAACAACAGTTCAATACTCATTCACACAGGGATGACAGTAGCAATAGTAGATGGGTTTGGCACCGCAGGCGACAACAACCCAAGCTAAAACATGGCACGACTAAGGTGATTACCCAGGTGTCGGGTTCCTTAGAAGACATAGAACGACTCACGGATTTTAGTCTCAGGTGCATGCATGAATATTGCAAATGTCGAATACAGAGGCCACAGGATTCACGAGAATACACCAGTCGACTTCATGGTTTTGGTTTTCAGGAATGCGTGACGGTATGTAGAGGGCACTCACAGAGAATATACCCAATTCACAGAGGATGGAAAATGGTAAGTGACCCCCAACACAGTTGACGCTTCGACTTTTAACTGCATGCGCCCAGGTTGACACTTGTCTCCCTGGAGCTGCATGCGTTCCCTTTTTGCACACAATGCCTTTCCCAGAACTTAGGATAAAAACATGTTTGTTACACAACTTTGGAATAATAATAAATTATTATTCTCAAGGACTTAATCCCCTAGGCTTATACCCTCTTTCCAACCTTTCAACCCCCTTTCCCTTACCCACCCTGTGGAAGCTTAGTCCCCCATCACTCTTTCTTCGTGGTTGGTCTGCATGCAACAATGTTTAATCTTTATTAATGTTCTGCATAATTACATATACAAAAACAATCTCCTGGCCTTTAACACTTAGGATCTCCGACCTAATAAACACATAAGCCCACTAACTTATCAACAGGCTCACCAGCCTACAAAACATGATTACAATTCTTAATATAAATGGGGCACATCCTTGGGGTATTAGAATCCCCTCCCCTTATTTTTGCACTGTCCTTAGTGCAATTTTTACACATCATCAACAAGATTTCCAAAATCTTCAAAAAGATGCGGGTATTCTTCCCGCATAACATCCTCATGCTCCCATGTCACATCCTCAGGACCGTACCAGGTCCACTATACCTTTACAAGCCCTATGGCTCAATTCCAGAGCTGTTTTCTCTTCCGGTCCAATATGCATACAAGATGCACTTGCAAGACGCCTTCTTGGTCCACCTGAATCACATTCCAATCAATAACATGATTAGCATCAGGTGTATATTTCTTAAGTAATGAAACATGAAACACATTATGTACAGTCATGGATGCAGGTAATGCAAGCATATATGCAACTAGCCCAATCCTTTCTAGGATTTCAAATGGCCCACAAAATCTGGTTGCCAACTTCGAATAGTTTCCCAGCCTCAGGGAACTTCTATTGGCTTTTACTTTCAGGAAAACATGCTCTCCCACTTTAAACTCTCTGTGGGTTCTGTTTTTATCAGCATAACTCTTCTACCTATCTTGGGCAGCTTTCAAATTCTGCTTAATCTTCAACATTTGTTCTTCCATTTCCCTAAGCAACTCTTGCCCAACTACTGCTCTATCAGCTGGATTATCCCAACTTACTAGAGTATTGCACTTTCTGCTATAAAGTGCTTCAAATGGGCTCATCTTCAATGATGCTTGATACCCATTGTTGTAGGCAAATTCTACCAAGTGTAGGTAGTCTTCCCATTTAGATCGTTTGTCCATCACATAAATCCTTAGTGTGTATGCTATTACTTTGTTCACTCTCTCTGTCTATCCATCAGACTCAGGATGATAAGCAGTGTTGAAGTTCAGATTTGTTCCAAACCCTTTGAACAACCACTTCCAAAACTTTGAGGTAAATTTCGGGTCCCTGTCAGACACAATTGTCTTGGGAATACCGTGCAATCGTGCTATTTCCCTCATAAAAATATCAACAACATTAGTTGCCTTGTGAGTAGTCTTTAGTGGAATAAAATGGTTAGCTTTCATAAGCTTGTCCACCACCACCATGATTGAATCATGTTGCTTGCCTGTCCTGGGCAATCCTGTGATGAAATCCATTGTCACTACCTCCCACTTCCACTCAGGAATGGGTAAAGGCTATAGCAACCCTGCTGGGTGCCTGTGCTCAAATTTAACCTTTTGACACTCCATACATCTAGCAATGTATTTTGCAATTTCCTTTTTCATACCTGGCCAAAAGTAATGGCTCTTGACTACTGCCACAATTTTCTGATATCCAGGGTGCCCTGCATAAGGCACATTATGCATTTCGTTGAAAATCATAAGTTTCAAGTCCTGGACATTAGGTACATAAATTTTGTTCTTGTACAAAAGTGTTCCATCAATTTCCAATTTATAATTCTCCACTTTCTATGGCATCTCACCTTGCTGTAGCATTGCTACAAAATCCCTATACTGCAAATATGTATTTGCAGCTTCCGAAATTCTACCTTTAATATCAATTCGGTACATGCTAATGGTTGTAGCATGTAATTCATGCACTCTCCTGCTGAGTGCATCAACCACTTTGTTTTCCTTCCCTTTGATATGCTTGATATCAAAGTCATACTCACAAAGAAACTCCAACCACCTACTCTGCCTAGCATTCAAGTTTGGTTGATCAAACAAATACTTCAGACTGTTATGGTCTGTTCTCAATTTAAACCTCCCTCACATGAGGTAGTGCCTCCATTTCTTTAGAGCGTGCACTATGGCTGCCAACTCCAAATCATGAGTTGCATAGTTCCTTTCATGCTCTTTCAATTTTTTGGATTCATAACAAATTACAAATCCATTATGACTAAGGACTCCTCCCAGTCCTTCTTTGCATGCATCTGCACACACTACAAAGTCTTCATTCGAGTCTGCAATCCTCAGGATTGGAGCATTGGTTAACAGTTGCTTCAATCACTGGAAGATTTTCTCACATTCCTCTGTTCATTGAAATTTCTTCTCCTTCCTTTGCAAGGAAGTGATAGGGTAAGATATCCTTGAGAACCCTGCAATGAACCTTCTGTAATAGCCAGCTATACCCATAAAGGATTTGACTTCTGTCACATTCTTTGGCACTGACCATTCTCTGATAGATTCAATCTTCTCAGGATCTACAACTATCCCATCCTTTGAGATGATGTGCCCCAAGTAATGGATCTGCTTTTGATAAAACAAGCATTTGCTCAACTTGGCATACAACTGGTGCTCCCTTAGCACTTGCAACACCATCTGTAGATGATTTTCATGCTCTTCCTCTGACTTGGAATACACCATAATATCATCCAAAAAGACTATGACAAACTTGTCCAGATAGTCCCTGAATACACCATTCATTAAACCATAAAAACAACAAGTGCATTCGACAACCCAAATGGCACCACTGTGAATTCATAGTGACCATACCCTGTTTTAAAGGTGGTTTTGCCGATGTATTCATCTTTTATTCTTACCTGGTGATACCCTGATCTAAGATCTATTTTCGAAAATATCTTAGCATCCTTCAACTGGTCAAAGAGATCATCGATCCTCGGCAGAGGATACTTGTTCTTTACAGTCACTTTGTTCAACTGCCTGAAATTGATGCACAATCTCAACATCCCATCCTTCTTCTTCATGAACAGGACCGGGTCTCCCCAAGGTGACACACTTGGGCGTATACACCCTTTCTTCAGAAGTTCTTCAAGCTGCAATTGCAGTTCTTTCATCTCTGGTGTACTCATTATGTAAGGAGTTTTTGACATTGTAGCTGCTCCAAGAATCAAGTTTATAGAGAAGTCAATATATCTCTTCAGGGGTAATCCAGGTAACTCCTGGAACACAGCCTCAAACTCCTTTAGTACCACATGATATACAATATTTGACACCTTATCCTTAGGTGTTTCCTCCACATGGGCTGCAAATAATTGACAGCCTTTTCTGTAGCACTTCTTCAACTGCATTGCTGAGATTTCTCTGATAGCAACAACTCTGGGAATTCCTTGGACTGTTCTCTAATTTCCTTCCTCATCCAGACAAGTGAATTCCTTGTTACGATAGTCCAGGATGGCATGGTGCTGGTCCAACCAATCCATCCCAACTAGATAGTCATAAGAACGTAAAGGCAGAATGTTCAATTCATCCTTTGTGCTCAGTCCATTCATGTCCACAGGACATGACTTAACCAATTTCGTAACCTTTCTCTTAGTTCTTGTAGCCAGCTGCACTAACCAATAATTTTCATGTTTGCTTGTCGACAATTGAAAACTTTCCACCACCCTAGGGTCTATATAACTATGGCTAGCCCCTGAATCAATTAAAATAGTGAATGCATGGTTGTTGATCATACCTTCCACTTCAATCATGTGTGATTGAAATTCAGCTTGCTTGTTGTCTAAGGCTGCATAGATCCTGGGTATTCTACTACCCATGTCCTCCATTGTTTCATCTTGCTGAACATTATGGACAACTCTCACTTTACCATTTTTGTGGGGACAATCTATGTACTTGTGGTTTCCCTAATAGCCCCAACACTGAATGGGCGTCTACCTTGGCCTTTGTCCCCTAACGTCAACCATTCTCGGCTCTCTAAATGATGGCTGTCCTTGAGGATTGTTTCTGAAAAAGGGAGGTTTGTTTCCCTTCTGCCTCTGCTCGTTCTCAAACTTCATCTGGTCATTCCAAGCCTTCTGAAAAGTAGGTTTTTCTCTTTGCTGCTCATATAAGCATTTCACTCTTCTTATCATTTCTTCCATAGTCTTAGGGTCTTCGTACTGGATCTTGTCACCAATGGAATGTGGTAGTCCACTCAGGTACCTTTGAATCTTGATAGTCTCATCTTTGATGAACGAAACATACTTCAGTAATTCCAAAAATCTTCGTTCGTATTCATCAATGGTCATGCTACCGATCTTGAGTTCAAAGAACTCTTTCATCTTTCTGTCATAATATCTCCTATTCAAGTATTTCTTCTCAAAATGCTTCTTGAATTCTTTCGAAGTAATATCTTTCTCTCTAATGTGCTGCACATGCACAAGTTGATCCCACCACATGGATGCTTTTCCCTTCAGTTGATACATTGCAATTCTTCCTTCTGCATGAGAGGAATAATTTTGCAGTTGGAAATATTTCCTCATGCCAAGCAACCATGTCTCCACATCTTCCTCCTTCTTATGTTCTCCATCAAACGTAGGAGGATTAATCTTGTGCATTTCCCCGTTTAGTTCATCCACTCTAGATATCCTATGCTTTCTGGTAGGATATGGGCTTGAACTACTGTGTTCCCTCCTGTTGGAGTGACCTTGGGAGTGATGATGGTGTCTACTGACACTCCTTGATCTTATTCCCTCAAAAGTTTGGTGAATCCCCATTTTGATCGAGTCTCTCTCCTTGTCCAACTTCTTTTCTATTCTCTCCAGACTCTTCATCAATTTTAAGTTGAATTCTCCTTGTTGTTCCTTAGATTTCATGAGATTTTGTTGATTTGCTTGGTGAGTCTGGGCATCTCTCTGCAATCTTTCAATGATTTTCATCATATGACCTTCCTTATCTATCTATTCTCCATGCCCATTGGAGTTCGATCCTTCAACTCCCAAATGAACATTCATTCCTTTTGCTTCATTCTCTGAACTGGAAGTAGTATGTGCCTCTTTCATTTCTTTGCACTCAGTGGCAACTCTATTTAGTTCTAGAACTCGTTAAACTTCTGCAAACACAACGTGCAGACAACAGGAATTTGTCAGGTCATCATTCCTCAACAAATCCCACAACATTCATAAACAAATCTGATTCAAGAAAAATTTCAAACTCCATTTCCTTTCGGGTCTCTGATCTGTGAATTTTTCAAGCACTAGCCCCTTTCTCTCAGTCCCCAACCCATGCAACCATGGGTCGTGACGAAGTGCTAGATCAATAAACTCTTACTCGAGCATTCGGCCTTCAGCTTCGAAAGATTTCCAAGCACCACACAACAATCACTTGGAGTTCTGAGTTACCAAACTCGCGCAGTAGAGTGGATCAACAATCCACGTCTACCCAACATCCAACAACTAACACTTACTATGGAACCTCAGGTGTCTGAGTTCCGGGTCTTCGGGACTTCAGAGCTTCGGAGGAGCTCGTATCCGCACATCCAAAATATTAATATTCGAACCTTCCCAATTACCTTTGGTGACGTCATTATGTCACATTAATTAACGTTTTTCCAATTGCGGGGGCATGCAACGATGGTTTGGAGTAACCCGCCTTTCATCCCACAATTCTTCTGATGCTGACTGTTGGCATAGGGGCAGACCTAGGGTTCAACGCTACAACAACGCACCAACAAATCCCTAACTACCGACCCATTCAGCAACACTTGCGAAGTAGATGAAGTCTCACCCGAGGTAGGGGTAGGGGTGGCTGCAAGACTCAAGTGTCTGCAACCTTAGCTGGGACACAAATATGTGATTATAATACTTAATAAAGTACTTAGCACTATCAGTTCCTCAATATACAATCAATAATCACTTCACTGATAAAACAGGGCTTCGCAACATTCACACTGATATAACACATTTAAGCACTTAACATCAATAGATAGGTCAGATCTAGCAGATCAAGCACTCATCACATTCATATAGATCAGATCTAACATTATTATACATCATTAACACTAAGCATAAGCGTATCTATCTAATCATCTCTAAGAACTTAGCAAAAGAAGATATAAACACATCCAGATAAGCACAAATCAAGACAACACAGTGTTTACATGGTTCACCCTCACCCTGAGGCTATGTCCACCAACTCATCTTCTTTATTATCTTTAGTCAATCGGTTACAAGCACAGAGCCATCAAAACCCTACTCCACATAGGACAAAATATCTGCGCAGCTTGCTAGATCCTTCTTCCTTGCGTTATAACACACAGCCTTCCACCATCTGTTACAAGGACATGCACTTAGCTCTGCAAGTCTCTTACAATCATGCACAAAGTGCTTATAGACTCTACATGCACTTAGCATACATTCACATCACATATATGCATTTTTCGACTTCTCTCCTCTTTCTATCTAGCCTAGGCATCTATTTATATATTACAAAATAGGCCTAAACATGGGTAAAACCCATGGGCTGACATCCCATTCCCGTTACATATTCCCAAAAACCCAAAAAGGATCCAAAAGTGGGTCAAGATCCCGTGATCTCCGCTTTGTCTTGTTCTCCTCCTTCGACAGGCTGTCGAAGTCCAAAAATAGGTCAATATGACCAAAAATATCCCAAAACTTGGTCAAGGGCCAACAGGGCCCCAACACTCACCTGTGACTCATCGCGAGTCACTCTAATCTGAACAATTTTGCTTCGAAGGCCTCGAGCCTAGATCGAGATACTTTGACCTGCTGCTGTGCGACAACCTCTTGCTCGGTGAACTCTTGGATCACTGCGTCATTCACGAGCCCTTCTAGGTGCTGTTCTTCTGTGATGACAACTTGTTCTAGCTCTACTCCTTGGCTTTCAATGTCTGTGAATAATTGGCATGCCTTATCTTTCACTGGTTGAAGCCGTTGAGTAACTTCCATCACTCTGCTTTGAATCGTATGGATCTGCTGTTGAGCGGTGCGTTGCTCCTGAGACTGCTTCATTCTTTCCACGACCGGCAAGGCCTTTAACTGCGCCTGTAGTGTGTCTGCATGTTTCTTTTCTTCCTTGAGCTGCGACTCTAATGCCTGTAACTCTGGATTCTCGGTGAGGTTCTCATATGTTTGGGCACTGCGGTTACTCAACTGCTTGCACTCCAAGGCAAGAGATTTTAGTCTGTCAACTGCACAGCGGGCAGTTGCTTCCCTTTGGTCTCTTACATCTTGAGGGGTCTCGGGCAGAGTGGGGAGTTCCAAGTCTGCTATGTGCTGCTGGATTACTTCTTCAAGTTGTGCCACCTATTGTGGAACTTGCTCTTTGGTCTTTACTTCTACGACTGTCACAGAGAGAAGTGCTCTGTGAACCATTTCCTTTACTTCGAGTTGCTCTGCAAGTAACTGTTCTTTGCTTTACTGTAGTTGTGCTTTCTCTTTATCCCACTTCACTTGCAGAGCAAGATTTTCCTGTTCTGCAGTACTGCTTTTTTCTACAAGGTCTCCCTATACTTGTGCCAAAGCCTGGGTGGCTTACGTTGTTTCTTCCTAAGCTCGTCGAAGGCAAGCTTCGACTGTATCAACGATGCAGTGGAGTTGAGCTGGCTCATCTCCCAGTTTTGATGTTCCTGCTGACAAAGGCATAGTGGAGACTGAAGACTGGATTGTAGTGCCTGCTGCACTCCTTGGAGCTTGTTCTTAATCCGATGGAACACCTCCTCCTGCTTAGCTTCTTGCTTCTCTGCTACAAAACTTCTTCTTCTTCCTTTCGTCTAGCTTGATCTCTGTCAATCCAAGGTTTTCCTATTAACATGGTAAACAGGGCGCTGTCTTCAACACATTTAATAATCTCAAAATCTTCCTTTGTCGAAGTTCCATTGACAGTCATAGGTATCTGGGTGAGCCTTCCACACATGTTTACCAATTTTCCTCTGAATAACCCTATTCCTCCTAATGAGGGAGTCATAGCAGGCCTCCCTATAGCTTCCCAACTTCTCTCGGTCATGACATTCACCTGTGTTTCCTCATCTAAAACACAATCAATGTTGAAGTCTCCTATTCTTGCTTCGATGCATTATTTTTCTTTGAAGATCTTTGATAATGTAAAATGTCGGTGATCATTCAAGGTTTCTTTCATCTGTAGCAATACCGTCTCTGATTCTTTCTGAGGTTCTGCTATAGCCTTAGTTTCTGGATCTGCCTTAGGTTTTTCTTGTCTTATGTTCATACTTTCAAGCTTAGCAATCATTCTATGGCAATCCAACACTTCATGGTTGATAGCTTTGCAAAAAAGACAACCACGTCTTCTCCCAAGGCATGCCTTAGCAAGGTGTCCCAGTTTTCTGCAGCTGTAATAGAGGATTAATCCTCTCTTTTTTTTAAATGATCCCCAACTTCTTCTGTACTGCGTGCTAGGATCATAGGAGCTAACTTGCAATAAATTATTTCTAGGATCCTGCATCCATTTGTTAGTCCAAACATTCTTTCTATGCATAGGTATAACATATCTTTCACTATTCTTATCAGATCTATTCATATCAAATCTTCTTTCATCTATTAATACCCTAGTTTTCAAACTAGGACAGACTCTATTAAACATACCTAGATCCATACTCTAGAAACAAAAATTTCCACTTATCTTACTTCTACAGAACACAAATATTCTAGATCTAAAACTTTTAACTATTCTTATTGTTGTTCCAGAGTCTGTACTTAAGGCTAAAAAGTATAGGGTCTAGGCATCCGAAAGTGAGTAGAAGATAAAAAGGGGAAAAAATCAACCCTCGGGAAAAGGGAAGCTAAGGATGATTTCTAAGTTGTCTCTGTCTTGCTTCCAATCGTTCCTGGATGCTGATATCCCGTTCAATTGCGACCCATGAACGTTCGAGTTCGACCTAGGTGATGGCGGTTTTAAGTATGGTGTCAAATAGGTTCAAAGCGATGTTGGTTTGATCCGATAGGCCGAGTTCAATGTCGGGCTGTCTTGCAAAGGGCACAGTCATGGAGGAACAGAAAATGAAAAGAAAGTTTGAGGTTTAAAATGCCACTTCAATTTTTTGTTTAACCGTATAAAAGAGAACTTTCAAAATCATATGTTAAAGATAGAACACAAACCAAAGGCCTTCTCCCGTAATTGAGTTAACTTTTTAAGGAATCATGTATGAAATGTGAGAAAACATTAAGCAGTTGACAATGCGAGGCTCCTATCAAGGGAGAATCTTGCCCTGTAAACAAAAGAAGAAAAAGGCAAGAAGTAATCTGACGAAGCATAAAATATAGAGATCTAAAAAGTTCACAGGTCTTGTACATGCTGATAGCCGATACAGAGGAAAAACTGCAACCAATTAGATGACTAAAATTTGGTCACCACTGTAGAAGTTGCACTAAATTGTAGCTAAGCATTCATCAGAAATATATATGTGAAATGAAACTTAATATAAGATAACAGAGAAAACAAAACTCATAACTTAGTCTTCACAGAATTAGGAATCTTCGGATTGCTTTGTATTAATTTCCAAAAGGGAGAAAGTCTCTATTACAATCGGCCAAGAAAGGTCCAACCTCGGTTCTCACTTCAAAATGAATATTTATACAAACTTCTAAATGCTATAATCTCAATCGTTCCAGTAGTTTTCGGTTACAAAATGGGAAATTTATGCGTTTCACTTCTTTGTCTTTGTCCTCCTTCCTGCAGGCAGAGTACCTTCCTTTCTTTACTCTTTGGGTTCTAAAAATAGAACAGACATACATCTGTCATTATTTGACCCCAAAAGCCTGCCCTTTTGCCTGCTCGGTGCAAGTGATGCACCTCTCCACCAACTGGGCTATCAACCTGGAAGGCTCTGCTTGGTCGCTTGCTTCAAGAGTGTAACAATTCTTCGCTAGCTGTGGTAAATTCTTTCCCACTTGTCGGTCCTCTGTGATGATGGAGCATAATTGTAAATTTGGTTGTACTAGCCACTTGTCCATTTGGGTCATATCAACCTGGCATATTTGGGATATCTCCACTTGCTGCTCCTCCATGTTTTCTTTGATATCCAACAGATGTTTAGCTATATTGATTTTTCCCAGTGTCCCATCACTGCTCTCCTTATCAAGATCTAGCAAACCTTTACTTATTAAAGAGAACATTTCCTCACAAAAATTCTTTACTTCATTAGCTCTCCCCCTGCTTTCTGATATGTTCCGCTCCCAGACCTTCAGTAGGATATTACCTCTGGTTTGTTCTGCGATGGATAATTTTGAGGTGCTGACCGTCTCTATCTTCACTGTAGCTATAACAACGTCTTGGAAAGTGACCCATGCTGCCTCGGCTTCTCTTTCTCTCGAAGAAATGTTCTCTAATTTCTGTTCTATTGTTCGGAAAAGGTTTTCAATGGTTCTCACCTTTTCAAGGAAGTTTTGTTGAGCCGTAAGTACCTTATGTCGGATTTTGGTGGCCTGCGATCTGAATGTTTCTATGTCTACAACCTGTTTCTTGGCCACCTCCAATTTCGACTGCAACTCCAGAATCTGTTGCCCCTGCTGGCTTACATGTGTTTGGCTAGTTTGCGCCGACTGGCGCACCTGCTCGAGGTCGGACCTGAGCTTATCGATTTCATGTAGGTCGGTTGTTCGAGCTTCCTCAAGGCTCCTTCTCACCTCGTCTCCGACATTCGCTTCGGTAGTAGCTACCTTAGCTTCCAATTTACTGATCAAGAGGTTCTTTTGTTTCAACTGGGTCGTCAAAGTCCCAATTGAGTACTGATTGGCTATAGCATAAGCCCCTAGCATCTCGACTATCTCCTCTGCAAATTTTTCGTCTTTCGCGGCCTTCCCATCTGTCATGATTTTAAATTTTTTAGCTACTGCGCCCTCTTTTTGATAAAATCCTTGCCTTACCACGACCTTTCTTTTCTTGTCAAAGAAAAATTCGTTGGGAGGCAGCTCCTCTACATAAATAGGCGTTAGTTCTTCATTGAAAATCCATCCCTCGTCAAGATTCCCCTTTGTGAACTGCAAGGGTGTGACAATAGTAATCATACTGTCAATTTGCTTGGATGTTTGTTTCGGGGTGACTTCTGTAGCCGACTCGCTTGGCACTCCCTTTTCAGGGTTTCCTTCTTGCTTCTGGGGGACTTTGACTCCTATCCCTGAGGTTCCAGCCTCCCTGATTTTCCCTTGGTCCTTCTCCCCGCTAGGACTCGAGTCCTTTGCAATTTTGGCTCCTGTCTGCCTTGTAACTGGAAGCTCTGGGGCTTCACCCTGTAAAATCTGGGGGAGACAACTCTGTCGGTGTTCCCAAAATTTAAAAAATTCAACCATGTCTCCAGGTGGCAAGGCTTGAATTCGACTAAGGACTTCCACAAAGGACCTCGTGCCCCAGAATATTTCATCATGCGGGGAATCCTCGTGTTCATACCTCTTCAAGACGCAATTTGCTAGGTGGTTTCTCACAATCCTACTAGGGTCATGCTTCTTAAACTCAATGTCTACCAGCTTCATTTCTTCCAGAGCCACAGCCTCAGCTTTAGCGTGGCCAAAATCTAACAAGGAATATGCACCGATACGAATAGGGAAGGGCGGCCATGCCTTTTTTGATACTCCTTTGATCTCCTTGCTTATTCCGCCGAGCACAGACTATCTGTCGATCTCACGACACAATAGCTTATCTGGCAGGAATAACAGGAGGGATATGGAGGGACAAAGGTGTTAAAAACCCTGATATACACAAATTCTACCTCTAGATACCAATCTGTAACGCTGCTTAGGCTGGTCGCGACGCTTTCTGATAACTAGGAGGCGGCTGGCCAAAAATGGCGACATGAAGTGGCACCATTACCCACTTGAAGATCTCGTAGATAAATTCTTTGGCCTTATCCTCCCAAAGTTTCGAGTGGTAGACATGGATAGGCTCTGTACTAGATGGAGTCTAGCTCCAACTCATTAGAGGGAAAGGCGTCATGAAACAAATGGCGTCCATGATGTAGGCGGACATAAAAAACGAAGTTGCTTTCCTGCTTTCCTTCTGCGCTCGATATTTGGTAATTCGACTGGTTAAACTGTCCGACAACAGTTTGTCCCAGTCGAGAGAAAGCCCTTCAGTGACTATATGAATCAGAGGCACCCATGGGAGGAAAAAGTGTGTGGTGTCCTCCCTCCCATACAACCTACAGGCCATCATTGCTATGTACCTGAATGGTGGCTCTAAGGAGGAGACTGAATAAATTCCATTAAAATCCGCCCTAAATTTTGCGGGGTGCGAACCCCAATCCTTGATCAGGTCAGACAAGTTTCTGCCATATTGCTCACATTCCTTCTCCTTGAAACCTTCCAGAAATTTGGCATTGTGCACGAAGTTTGGTGTGGGTGACAGCTGATACATTGCCTACAGATGTTCCAGTCTAAAAGTCCCAACCGTCACCTTCTGTTTGCTGATAATAGTCTTGGTTGGGATATCCACATGATTTAGCACCCATATAATCATATCATAATAGGGAAGGAGTCGTGGCCTTGCCGCTATTTTGTGCATTTCTGCCTGATGATTTTGTATCTAGTGGCCAAATCATCCTTCTCATTATTGCTGGAATCATCTGAACAATTCACCGATTTGAACTGAAGGATGTCAGAGATGTATGTCCAGGTTTTGACAGTATTAATACTTTGGGGTGAAGTATCAGAAACAACATCGGAGCCTTGAATTGAACTTTCGGCAACCGCCTTGAACGCCTTTCGTGGAGCCATGAAAGAAAATTCTGTACGTAGATTACTTGTAGTAAGAATTGTAAATACAAACAAAAGTTATCCTGATGAAAAACACTCTGCGCGCAAAATAGAAATGAAATTGAAATAATGAAACAAACCCCTTATCTTAGTCATTTAAAACCCTGGTGTCCTTGTGAGACAAACGGTCAAATCGCTTAAAGAAAGATTTAGCAATAAAAGCGAGATCCTACTATCTGTCACCTTGCCGTAGTCCAAATAAATGCCATAATTGTTTGATGAGTCATAGCACAAATCAATGTGAAAAACATTTAAAATTACTCCACAGACGGTGCGTATTAAAGTTTTCATTGATGCATCAATTAATCCTGCTTAGTTCCTTTAATTAAGCCTGTTTTAGTCTTTAATCCCCCTTTTTCGACATTCGCCGTATTGGGAGAATTCACTCCTACCCTTTGAGCCCTCGAAACCCGAAATAGCGATGATGCGATTTAGTTTAAAAAATGTGATCTAACTTAAGCTCTTAATTAACCCATGCTTAATTAATAAAAATTGCGACTTCGCGACTCGGGGCTATGAAGGTATAGTTTTTTGGGAGAGTGATCGTCGAGTCGCGAAACCCTGATGGTACTTAACTAGGGTTTAAAGTGACTTACCCTTGACACTGACCTGGGTAAAAATTTTAAAACTATTTCGTGACTCCGCATATCGGAGTTTGGAAACCTTACAACTTGTAACTCCCAAGGCATGATAGCGCGAGGTAATACAAGTGATAGACTCGCGGTGACTTAGGACTATAGCGGCTATCGCCACTTCGCATGTCGGGGTAAACTTTTGATTTCAAGAATCACATTTCAACAACTTGTAAAAGGCGGCTCCAACATAGGCTCCAACTAGGGATCCCATCTTCCTGCGAGACAGGAAGAACAATAGACCACATGCCTGTAATGGGTAAATGGAGTCATTGGTTTCTTTCTGTGAAACTTGTTTTAGGAAGGGGATACAGAGGGAAAAAGAGATTTCGTCTTTACCTCTGAAAATATTTTCAACATTTAATTGCGTTCTAAACTCAGCTGTAGCCCTTTCGATGACTTTCTCCTTCTCGATACTGAATTCAGGTCTGCTTTAAGATAATCGAAAAAATCCTAGGAAATTCAACAGATCCTGTGGATTTTAGCTTGCATCAAACGAAGTAAACTTTGAAGAAGGCTGGTTACCAGAGTAAAGTGAAAAATACGTATGACAACCTTATATATATCTCAGATGTTTCTTCCCTACCAGCAGGCCTGTTCAGTACCCCGATGAAGTTATCTGGCCCTTTTTACTGAATTTCCTTTCACCACTTCGAATCTTAATTACGCATTTAAACGTTGAGACGAGGGCAATCATTTATGAATTTCCTTTCATCGTCTTCTTGGACTAGATGAGGGCAATCAAATATGAATTTCCTTTCACCATCTGTCTTATATTTCACTTTTTAAAACACAAAGTGGGGGCAATTAGTTTGTATAAGGCATACCAGGGATGATATCTGTGTAATATTCGCAGTGGAGGTCTGTCAACTTGCTTTGATTACTCGGGACCAACCTTCTCTTAACTTTCAAAACACCTTAGCCTGCAGGGAAACAGGGAAAAATTACTTCCAGGGGCCTTCCTTTGAGAAAGCCTCAATCCTTCGAAGACTGTTAAAAAACCTAGAAGAGTCAGGATCAACCTATGCATAACTTTGTTTTGTAGGATACTGAGGAGTTTATGAGGACTGGCTTACTTTCCAAGGTCTGTTTTCCAGCTTCCAAAGCTAAAACATAACCTCTTCTTCCCCTGTAGGAAACCTGGAAAGGTGTCTGGTTTTGAAGAAGGTAAATCCCGGGACAGAAAAGGAAGACGGAGAAAGGCATGGTCTTCAAAAAAATATAGGTCATGGATTACACCCGACTCTTGGAACCCTTTCTCGGAGACGCTTTACTCCCTCTTCTTAATTTAATTTCCTCTTATCTTTATCCGGGTGAAACTTTTAGGACCCAGAGTAAGAAGTCGTTCTTTTAATGACATATCAGGAGAAAACAACATACTTATGAGACCGTTATGGCACTTTAGCGATACTTGTTTAAAAAACAGACATCTCTGAAACTCGTACCTTTACCTTACCATTTCATTCTCTTCTAAAATAACGGAAAAAACCTTTTCTATCACCTGTTCTCGGCGAATTGATTCTTCGGTATATGACCGTCTGTTTATTCCTTTCTCTCATTTGGGCTGCAAGCTAGGATCCTTCAAGGGAACAACACGAAGAGTATTAGGGCTATAAAAGAATTGAATGCGTTGAAAATTTCGTATTCCTACTTCTAGAAAAACATTGACCTACTTCGTTTGTGATGAAAGTAGACTTACCAAACAAAAATTCTGAAATAAAAAGGAAAACACAAACCAATATATACAATGGAAATTTTGGAAACCATTTATTGCATATAATGCTTTAAATAACGCCCGTTGACAGGGGTGTTGAGGATTTCACCGTCCAGATTCTCTAATAGAAACAAATTTTTCCTTTCAGAAGCTGTGACTCTGAAAGGCCCGTACCAAATATGATCAAATTTACCATGTTTTGCTGAGTCTTCCTTCCTAGCATCCCACTTCAAAACCAAATTGTCGGGGAGAAATTCTCTATCCTTGGCCTTACAATCGAATAATGCTTTCATGTTTTCAAGGTATTTCTGCAACCTTTCATCTACTTCATCCATGTGCTGTTGGACCTCAATCAGCTAGTTTATTCTTCTTGTGACATGATTTGGTTCTTCTTCTCATCTTGCCAAAGTTTCATTACGAGAAGTGCTATATTTATAGGTAATACTACGTCGGTCCCGTATACCATTTGGAAAGGAGAAGTGTCGATAGATTTTTTTGTACCTACTCGATTTTCCCACAAAGCGTATTTCAAGTGCACATGCCAAGATTTTTTGTTTTCGCTCAACACTTTCTTAATTATAGAGATTAGACTCTTGTTTGAAGACTCAGCTAGCCCATTTCCTTGGGGGTAATATGCCGTGGAATGACCGAGCACGATATTATACTTTTGGCAAAAGATGACCATAGCCATAGATTTAAAAGCCTGGGCGTTATCTGTGACTATCTTTCGGGGGCAGCCGAATCTAGACAAAATGTTCTCTTCTATGAAATCCATTACCACCGAATTCGTTGCCTTTCTAGTTGGAATAGCCTCCACCCATTTGGTGAAGTAATCTGTAGCAGTCAGGATCCATTTATGTTGAGCGCTAGAATGAGGGTTAATTTCTCCTATAAAATCTAGTCCCGATTGTTGAAAAGGGGCTTTTGTTTTGACCAGAACCAATGGTAACTCTGGGAGTTTGTGCTTGCCTGTGAACAATTGGCAAGGGTTACAGGCTCTGACCTTGGCATTGATGTCTAAGAATAGTCTGGGCCAATAATATCCTGCTCTCAGGATCTTATAAGACATTGCCCTCCAGGCGTGATGTCCTCCACACACTCCTTCGTGAAATTCGTTTATGACCTTATCTGTTTCTGATTCAACTAAACAAACCAACTGGAAGCCTAGTGGGTCTTTCCAATACAATTGGCTTTCAGATATATAGTACTTCACCGCATGCAACTTTAGCGTCCTGGCTTTAGATGGAGATAAGTCACTCAGGCACTTCAAGGTCAACAGGTAGGACACTATGTCTTTAAACCAATCTGATGAGACAAACTTCTCTTCGATTTTGGTGGCAGTTAATTATTCATCGAACTTGTTTGTGTCTGCGCACTCTTCACATCCATATAGGCCATTTATCTCGAGGGCTCTGAAATTGGATTCGGCTAAGAGCTTAGCCAAACCTTGTCCCTTTACTAGTCTCGTCAGTTTTACCTCCAGGTCAAATTCTTGAATTTTAGAAAGCCACCGTCCCCTTTTCCCATCACTGTCGGACTGAACCAAAATGTCTTTTATGGAACTGGTGGGTACGTACGCAATTACCTTGGAATGTAACACGTAGGTTCTGAAAGCCTTTAATGCCTTCACCATAGCATACGCTTGCTTTTCCATTATATCGTATCTAAGTTCAGCGTCTCTAAGACTTTTGCTAAAAAAGGCTATTGGTTGCTCGAAACCTTCTTCATTTTTTTGGAGGAGTACCGCAACAAGTTTGTGTTCGGAGGTGAACGAAAAGATCAGAAAGTCCTTTAGATAATCAAGGCTAGCCAGTACATGTGCCTCACTTATAACTTTCTTGATGCGTGCAAACGATGCTTTGGCTTCTGCTGTCCATTTCACTCCGCTATTCTTCTTCAACATATCTGTGATCAATTTCACAATTTCAACAAAGTTTGGGATAAATCTCCTCAAAAAATTTATTTTTCCTAAGAATGACTGAATCTCTTTTACATTCCTAGGGATATTTATTGTGTCTATAGCTTCAACTCTTTTAGGATCAATTTTAATTCCATATCGATACACAATATGGCCCAAGAGTTTACCTTCTTGCATAGCGAAGTGAGACTTTTTGGGGTTCAAGGACAAACCAAACCTGCTGCATTTCTCAAATGTCTGCTTGAGATGTATCAGATGATCTTCATCAGATTTAGAAAAAACGGTCAGATCATCAAGATAGATAACCACAAATTTGTCCCTTTCGCCGATGAAAGTGATATCCATAGCACGTTGGAAAGTAGCACCTACATTCATTAAACCAAAAGGCATTTTGTCATACATCAATGTACCCCAAGGGGTGGTGAAGGATGTTTTTTCTTTATCGTGCTCGTTGACAACAATTTGATTGTACCCGGAAAACCTGTCGATCATCGACATCCTATTTGCCCCAACTACTTTTTCTAAAGTGTGATCCATTTTGGGTAGAGGGTAATTGTCTTTGAGGGAGGACTTATTTAGATTTCTAAAATCAACACACAGTCTGATCTCCCCACTTTTCTTTCTAACCGGGACCAGGTTTGCTACCCAATCGGAGTACCTCAGCGACACAATTATTTTTGTGTCCAGGAGTTTTTTGACTTCCCTTTCGACCACAGGCAATAAAATAGGATTGATTTGTCCAAGTTTTTGTCTGAAAGGTTTGACACCAGGCTTTAGGGGTATCTTGTGTTCAATCACAGTGGTGTCATATGTTCTCAGCTCTTCGTATGACCAAGCGAAAACGTCTTTATACTGCCCAAGTAAGTCTTTATACTTTATTTTTACCTCGGGAGGAAGGTACTTTGATATTTTTACTATCCTAGGCTCCTCTTCGGTCCCTATGTCGCAGTCTTCAACGTCTTCAGGTTGGGGTTGCAAAGCCGATTTTAAGGGCATATCATTTTGTTCGAATAGTCTCTCCAAAGGGATTAGTCCCTTTGGAATCTGATTTTTCTTTAAAATTAACATGCGATGATTAGAGATCTTTTCCTGGAACCCCTGAGGATCCTCTCCCTCTTGCATGATCCATGTGTGGTCGTTTTGGTTTTCTTGGTCAATGTGAGTTTCAACGAAGTCGTCCACCATTTCGAGGAACTTCCTGATTTGTTTGTCATCCTAAAACACTTGCCAGTGTTGGATGTTGTTTGGTATGGAAGGTTTGTTCCTCACCTCTATATGGTACCTTAGTTTGAAAATCGTAGGGTGGGCAAACGTTGAGGCTGCTTTGGCTAATGAATTGGCTTGCAGGTTTTCAACGCGTGGGATGAAATGAACATTTACCAATGAGAATAAATTTTCTATTAAATCCCAGGTGCAATTCTTGTAAGATCTCAATCTTGGGTGTTTGGCCTAGTACTGCCGATTTATCTGTTTTACTATCAACTCTGCGTCTCCGTATACTTCCAAGTTTTTTATGTTTAGCTTCCTGGAAGCTTCCAACCCTAAGACTAGGGCCTCATACTCACATATGTTATTGGTGTAGTCTATATCCCACTGAAGTCTGTAAGATAAAGGAATCACAAATTCATTTCCAGGTGCTACAAACAATACTCTTGTACCTGCTCCTTCATATGACAAGGCGCCGTCAAAAAACATTTTCCAAATTCCAGTGCTATACATATTTTCATCTATCTTTCCTGATTCATTTTCATTTATGTAATTGTCTTCTGTACAACGATTTACACCATCATCAAAAGACAAAATACAATTTCCTAGATCTTGATCGACAACATAAACAAAATAATTATTAGGATTCTGTGGGTCGCTCACTGTGTATGCTAGCCTCGTTTCCCTGTATAGCTGAGTAAATTGCCCACCAAACACAGGAATCGTGGCGTAGGTCATGTCTAGCTGAAGAGACCCCCCAAGTTTGTCTCCCCACAACCTAGATAGTAGCAAGCCATACTTCGAAGGTATATCGACGATAACTACATCCATCAGGACGCTTTTCACCGGAACCTGTGCAAGAGTGACTACTAAATCTTTTATCATACCCATGCACTTAACTCTCCTTGAATCAAAAGAGTAGAGGTCTCCATAAGGCCTGGTGATCTCGAGGCCTAGTCTGTCCATAATAGACTTGGGAATTACATTATGTGAGGCTCCAGAATCTAGCATGTAGTTATGTAGTAGTCGATCATGCACATTTAGGATAATATAGAAGGGAGCGACAGTGTCTCTGGCACCCTCGAAATGTGGACCAAAATTGATATTAGGCTTATCATCTTCCAAGTTTATCACGTCAGAGTGACTTTCTGGATTCGAAAAACCTATTATTTTGGTTATTTGCTTTCGATACACAAGATTCTTTGCTAATTCGACTAGAGGGATTGGTATTTTGATCTTATTTATCTCATTTTCAAGGTTGAAACCTCCCCCACTTTTGTCCATTTCTCTGGTTGAAACCTCATACTCCTTCTTTTCTAGCTTATTTGTTTGTGCTGATTGATTTTCCGTGAGTTTATTTACTGGTATACGTGTTTCAGTGGTCTTAGTTTTCTTTGCTTGGGTCTCGGCCTCCTTTACTTTGGGATTTTGCGAATCTACCTCTTTTATTTTGCTATTAGGTATCTTGGTCTCCTTTGGGGCGGGCTCGTAAATTTCACCTCTAGGAAGAATTTTCTTGGGTTGAGGAGTCAACACGGGTTTATTTTTAGGCCTCAGGTTGTACTTATGTTGGACCTCAGCCATTATTGAATCAGTCATTTCTTGATAGAAAGAAACATCAGTGTTGTTTATGTCGTCATCTTTATTTGACAGTTGTTGAGAGTCCAAGGAATTATCGTAATATTCTTTAGTTAAATAAGGCTGTGTACAATCATCACCCAAATTTGTCATGTCTTCTTCCAGATCCTTGAAATCTTGCAGGTCATTTCCTCCTAATAAATTTTCATTTTTTAAAGGAGTTTGAATTTTCTAGTCTTCATTTTTAATCCGTCTTTGTTGATTTTGAGGGTTGGGGTTTCTTCTGAATTCCCTCTTGACGAAAGGATCTGCCTTGGATTGATCTAGCTCCATTCTGGAAATCTTATTAGATAACTCTTTGATTATCCTAGCCATGTCATCCATTTTATCATCTGAGGATCTACTAGGTCCCGAGGGTCCCACTTGTTCCCTAAAACGTTCGATTTCTCGGTTTCCCGTTTCTACTTTTGTTTTTAATTTTCCAGAAGCCATCATGTTAGATTTGATCTCTATGACGTCGTCTTGCATTCGGGTCAGGGTAGCCCCTCTCCTTTCTCTCAACAGAAGTGAGAAATCGGGTTCGAAGGCTACCGCAAAGGTTACCTTGGCTGCAGGTTGGGATGGTTTAACTTTGATTGGGATCTTATTATATAACTTGTTAAACCTTTGAATGAATTCCATAATAGTTTCCGAATTTTGTTTCTTCAAAGACCCATACTCGGTCAAATAGTACAAATGGTCTTTTCTTTCACCCCATTGTCTAAGAAAAGCGTCTTCTAGGGAATCATAGGATAATATCGAACCTGCAGGTAGACTTCGAAACCAGGCTCGTACCTGACCTTCGAAAGTCTGAACTAATAAACTCGAATATACGTCTTCATGTTCGAGACCTAGGATATCTACAAACTGATCGAATAAATTTATATGTTCTGTCGCGGTCAGGTCCCCTTCCCCTGTAAATCTAGGTAAATTTTTCATGTAGTTTTCAGGAAGGTCATGAAGAGGGACATACATGACCAGAGGTGCATATCTGGTAGCTACTTTAGTGAAAACTCTAGGAGGCCGGGGCGACCCTTGGCCCCCCTGTTTTCCTCCTGTAGCTCCTCCACCTCCTAAGACCCCTCCTGCAGCCGCCATCGATATTATTGGATAGGAAAATGGTGCGTTATACAGAGGGTTCTGGAACACTAAAAGTGAATCTTTAGCTTTTTCGAGAGACGAGAAAACTGAAGAAGGGGGAAAAGGGATGTGAGGGCTTGGTTCCTCAAATTTGCAAGAGATGTAATTAGGGGAACCCGCAGGTGTGGAATCTGAATGTATGGTATACTCTTCGAGACTCAACGAGATCAGGAAATCTAACTGAAGAGTCAGCGGGATATCGCTCACTGTTAAAATTACTGAGGGGTTTACACCTTTGTGTACGCCAGAAGTGGTCGGATGAATTTCATTTTTGACTTCAGGGAGAGCTAAAGTTGGGTTAAGGGTTTTAGGGGGGGTTCGTGCAAATTTAGGGGTTCAAAAGGAATCTTATCTTTGGGTTGTGAGTGCCTAAGCTGGTAGACCGCAGTGGTTGGCTTAAGGGAACCTCTTGTTTTCAGTATTTTTTCGGAATCGGAAACAGACATGGTCTGTTTACCATCCGGGTTTTGTCTGGTGTTCCTTCGACCAGATGCCAACTTACTTAAATGTGGAGTCTCCAAGTGAATGATAAAAGAAAAGCCTTTAAAAGGTGTTCACCCTTTGTTCACAATCAAAGGGTAGAAACTTGCAAAATTGTCGTTCTCCCAGGGAAAAGGTTTCGTAACTTCATCCCCGACAACGGTGCCAGAAAGATGTTGTTCCAGAGTTTGTGCTTAAGGCTAAAAAGTACAGGGTCTAGGCATCTGAAAGTGAGTAGAAGATAAAAACGGGAAAAAATCAACCCTCGGGAAAAGGGAAGCTAAGGCTGATTTCTAAGTTGTCTCTGTCTTGCTTCCAATCATTCCTGGATGTTGATATCCCATTCAATTGCAGCCCATGAACGTTCGAGTTCGACCCGGGTGATGGCGGTTTTAAGTATGGTGTCAAATAGGTTCAAAGCGATGCTGGTTTGATCTGATAGGTTGAGTTCAATGTCGGGCTGTCTTGCAAAGGGCACAGTCATGGAGGAACAGAAAATGAAAAGAAACTTTGAGGTTTAAAATGCCACTTCAATTTTTTATTTAACCGTATAAAAGAGAACTTTCAAAATCCGATGTTAAAGATAGAACAAAAACCAAAGGCCTTCTCCTGTAACTGAGTTAACTTTTTAAAGAATCATGTATGAAATGTGAGAAAACATCAAGCAGTCGACAATGCGAGGCTCCTATCAAGGGAGAATCTCGCCCTGTAAACAGAAGAAGAAAAAGGCAAGAAGTAATCTGACGAAGAATAAAATATAGAGATCTAAAAATTTCACAGGTCTTGTACCTGCTGATAGCCGATACAGAGGGAAAAATGCAAGCGATTAGATGACTAAAAGTTGGTCACCACAATAGAAGTTGCACTAAATTGTAGCTAAGCATTCATCAAAAATATATATGTGAAATGAAACTTAATATAAGATAACAGAGAAAACAAAACTCATAACTCAGTCTTCATGGAATCATGAATCTTCAGATTGCTTTGTATTAATTTCCAAAAGGGAGAAAATATCTATTACAATCGGCCAAGAAAGGTCTAGCCTCGGTTCTCACTTCAAAATGCATATTTATACAAACTTCTAAACACTAGAATCTCAATCGTTCCAACAGTTTTCAGTTACCAAATGGGAAATTTATGTGTTTCACTTCTTTGTCTTTGTCCTCCTTCCTACGGGCAAAGCACCTTCCTTTCTTTACTCTTTGGGTTCTAAAATACAACAGTCAGACATCTGTCATTATTTGACCCCAGAATCCTACCCTTTCACCTGCTTGGTGCAAGTGATGCACCTCTCCACCAACTGGGCTATCAACCTGGAAGGCTCTGCTTGGTCGCTCGCTTCAAGAGTGTAACAATTCTTCACCAGCTGTGGTAAATTATTTCCCACTTGTCGGTCCTCTTGTCACTTGTCCATTTGGGTCATATCAACTTGGCTGATCTGGGATATCTCCACTTGCTCCTCCTCCATGTTTTCTTTGATATCCAACAGATTTTTAGCTATATTGATTTTGCCCAGTGTCCCAACACTGCTCTCCTTATCAAGATCTAGCAAACCTTTACTTATTAAAGAGAACGTTTCCTCGCAAAAATTCTTTACTTCGTTAGCTCTCCCCTTGCTTTTCGATATGTTCTGCTCCCAGACCTTCAATAGGATATTACCTCTGGTTTGTTCCGCGATGGATAATTTTGAGGTGCTGACCGTCTCTATCTTTGTTGTAGCTATAACAACGTCTTGGAAAGCAACCCGTGCTACCCCGACTTCTCTTTCTCTCGAAGAAATGTTCTCTAATATCTGCTCTATTGTCCGAAAATGGTTTTGAATGGTTCTCACCTTTGCCAACAAGTTTTGTTGAGCCGTAAGTACCTTATGTCGGATTTCAGTAGCCTTCGATTTGAACGTTTCTATGTCTACAACCTGTTTCTCAACCACCTCCAATTTCGACTGCAACTCCAGAATCTGTTGCCCCTGCTGGCTTACCTGTGTTTGGCTAGTTTGCATCGACTGATGCACCTGCTCGAGGTCGGACCTGAGATTCTCGATTTCATGCAGGTCAGTTGTTCGAGCTTCCTCAAGGCTCCTGCTCACCTCGTCTCTGAAATTCGCTTCAGTAGTAGCTACCTTAGCTTCCAATTTATCGATCAGGAGGTTCTTTCGTTTCAACTGGGCCGTCAAATTCCCAACTGAGTACTGATTGGCTGTAGAATAAGCCCCTAGCGTCCCAGTTATCTCCTCTACAAATTTTTCATCTTTCGCGGCCTTCCCATCTGTCATGATTTAAATTTTTTTAGCTATTGTGCCCTCTTTTTGATAAAATCCTTGCCTTACCATGACCTTTCTTTTCTTGTGAAAGAAAAATTCGTTGGGAGGGAGATCCTATACAAAAATAGGCGTCATTTCTTCATTGAAAATCTATCCCTCATCAGGATTCCCCTTTGTGAACTGCAAGGGTGTGACAATAGCAATCAGACTGCCAATTTGGTTGGATGTTTGTTTCGGGGTGACTTTTGTAGCTGGCTCATTTGGCATGCCCTTTTTGGGGTTTCCTTCCTGCTTCTGGGGGACTTCGACTCCTAGCCCTGAGGTTCTAGCCTCCCTAGTTTTCCCTTGGTCCTTCTCCCCGCTAAGACTCGAGTCCTTTGCAATTTTGGCTCATGTCTGCCTTGTAACTGGAAGCTCTGGAGCTTCACCCTATAAAATCTTGGGGAGACAACTCTGTCAGTGTTCCCGAAATTTCAAAAATTTGGCCATGTCTCCAAGTGGAAAGGCTTGAATTCGACTTAGGACTTCCGCGAAGGACCTCGCGCCCCGGGATATTTCGTCATGCGGGGAATCCTCGTGTTCATACCTCTTCAGGACGCAACTTGCTAAATGGTTGCTCACAATCCTACTAGGGTCATGCTTTTTAAACTCAATGTCTACCAGCTTCATTTCTTCCAGAGCCACAACCTCAACTTTAGCGTGGCCAAAATCTAACAAGGAATATGCACCGATACGAATAGGGAAGGGCGGCCATACCTTTTTTGATACTCCTTTGATCTCCTTGCTTATTCCGCCGAGCACAGACTATCTGTCGATCTCACGACACAATAGCTTATCTGGCAGGAATAGCGGGAGGGATATGGAGGGACAGAGGTGTTAAAAACCCTGATATACGAAAATTCTGCCTCTAGATACCAATCTGTCACGCTGCTTAGGCTGGTCGCGACACTTTCTGATATCCTAGGAGGCGGCTGGTCAAAAATGGCGACATGCAGTGGCACCATTACCCAGTTGAATATCTCGTAGATAAATTCTTTGGCCTTATCCTCCCAAAGTTTCGAGTGGTAGACATGGATAGGCTCTGTACTAGATGGAGTCCAGCTCCATCTCATTAGAGGGAAAGGCATCATGAAACAAATGGCGTCCATGATGTAGGCGGACATAAAAAATGAAGTTGCTTTCCCACTCGCCTTCTGCGCTCGATATTCGGTAATTCGACCAGTTAAACTGTCCGACAACAGTTTGGCCCAATGGAAAGAAATCCCTTCAGCGACTGTATGAATCAGAGGCACCCATGGGAGGAAAAAGTGTGTGGTGTCCTCCTTCCCATACAACCTACAGGCCATCATTGTTATGTACCTAAATGGTGGCTCTAAGGAGGAGACTGAATAAATTCCATTAGAATCTGCCCTGAATTTTGCAGGGTGCGAAACCCAATCCCTGATCAGGTCGAACAAGTTTCTAAAATATTGCTTGCATTCCTTCTCCTTGAAACCTTCCAAAAATTCGCAATTTTGCGCGAAGTTTGGTGTGGGTGATAGCTGATACATTGCCTGTAGATGTTCCGGTCTAAATGTCCCAACCATCACCTTTTGTTCGCTGATAATAGTCCTGGTTGGGATATCCACATGATCTAGCACCCATCTGATCATATCATAATAGGGAAGGAGCCATAGCCTTGCCGCTATTTTGTGCAATTCTTCCTGCATGACGATTTTGTATCTGGTGGCCAAATCATCCTTCTCATTATCGCTGGAATCATCTGAACAATTCACCGATTCAGACTGAAGGATGTCAAAGATGTATGTCTAGGTTTTGACAGTATTAATACTTCGGGGTGAAGTATCAGAAACAACATTGGAGCCCTGACCTGAACTTTTGGCAGCCGCCTTGAACGCCTTTCGTGGATCCATGAAAGAAAATTCTATACACAGATCACCTGTAGTAAGAATTTTAAATACAAACAGAAATTATCCTGATGAAAAAAGTGCGTGCAAAATAGAAATGAAATTGAAATAATGAAACAAACCCCTTATATTAGTCATTTAAAACCTTGGTGTCCTTGTGAGCCAAACGGTCAAATCGCTTAAAGAAAGATTTAGCAGTAAAAGCGAGATCCTACTATCTGTCACCTCGTCGTAGTCCAAATAAATGCCATAATTGTTTGACGAGTCATAGCACGAATTAGCGTGAAAAACATTTAAAATTGCTCCACAGACGGTGCGTATTAAAGTTTTCATTGATGCATCGATTAATCCTTCTTAGTTCCTTTAATTAAGCCTGTTTTAGTCTTTAATCCCCCTTTTTCGGCGTTCCCCGTATCGGGAGAATTCACTCCTACCCTTTGAGCCCCCAAAACTTGAAATAGCGATGATGCGATTTAGTTTAAAAAATGTGATCTGACTTAAGCTATTAATTAACCCATGCTTAATTAATAAAAATCACGACTTCGCGACTCAGGGCTACGAAGGTATAGTTTTTTGGGAGAGCAATCGCCGAGTCGCGAAACCCCGACGATACTTAACTAGGGTTTAAAGTGACTTACCCCTAACATTGACTTGGGTAAAAATTTTAAAATTGTTTCGCGACTTCGCATATCGGAGTTTGGAAACCTTGGAACTTGTAACCTCCGAGGCGCGATAGCGCGAGGTAATACAAGTGATAGACTCGCGGTGACTTAGGACTATAGTGGCTATCACCACTTCGCATGTCGGGGTAAACTTTTGATTTCAAGAATCACATTTCAACAACTTGTAAAAGGCGGCTCCAACACTTACCTTTATCAGAGCACAGAGCTTGCAGATCTTACCTCTTTTAATATGAAATTCTCACTTTTTCCTTTCTTAGGGAACAAAGCTATAAGATCTTGCTTATTTTCTTCATATCCGACCTCTTTTCTTCAGATCGAGCTTCTTTCTTTTAGCACAGAGCTTTATAAGTCAAGTAGAATACTACGCACTAGGGCACATATCTACTCACAGAGATTTCACAATTTCAGGATGATTCTTTGCACAAAGCTTCTTCTTTCTCAGTTCCCAACAATCACAGTTTCAGATCCCTTCAACAGAACCATTTGTTGGCACAGGGGCAGACACAGGGTTCAATGCTAAAACAATGCACCAACAAAGCCCTAACTACCGACCCTTTTGACAACACCTGTGAAGCAGATGAAGTCTCACCCAAGGTAGAGGCAGGGGTGGTTGCAAGACTCAGGTGTCTGCAACCTTAGCTGGGACACAGAGCTGTGATTATAATACTTAATAAAGTACTTATCACCGTCAGTTCCTCAATATACAATCAATAATCACTTCGCTGATAAAACAGGGCTTCGCAACATTCACACTGATATAACACATTTAAGCACTTAGCATCAATAGATAGGTCATATCTAGCAGATCAAGCACTCAACACATTCATATAGATCATATCTAACATTCTTATACATCATTAGCACTAAGCATAAGCGTATATATCTAATCATCTCTAAGCACTTAGCAAAAGAAGATATAAACACATCCAGATAAGCACAAAGCAAGCCAACATAGTGTTTACGTGGTTCACCCCCACCCTAGGGCTACGTCCACCAACTCTTCTTCTTTATTATCTTCAGTTAATCGGTTACAAGCACAGAGCCATCAAAACCCTACTCCGCATAGGACAGAATATCTGCATAGCTCTCTAGATCCTTCTTCCTTGCGTTACAACACAAAGCCTTCCACCATTTGCTACAAGGACTTGCACTTAGCTCTGCAAGTCTCTTACAGTCATGAACAAAGCGCTTACAGACTCTACTTGCACTTAACATACATTCACATCACATAGATACACTATTTGACTTCTCTCCTCTTTCTATCTAGCCTAGGAATCTATTTATATATTACAAAATAGGTCTAAACATGGGTAAAACCCATGGGCCAAAATCCCATTCCTGTTACATATTCCCCAAAACCCAAAAAGGATCCAAAAGTGGGTCGAGATCTCGTGATATCCACTTCGTCTGGAGCTCCTCCTTCGACAGGTTGTCGAAGTCCCAAAATAGGTCAATATGACCAAAAAATCCCAAAACTTGGTCAAGGGCCAACAAGCCCCCAACACTCACCTGCGATTTGTCCGGAGTCACTCTGATACTACCAGTTCCACTTCGAAGTCCTAGAGATTGGCTTGAGCTGCTTCGACCTGCTACTGTGCAATAACCTCTTGCTCGGTGAACTCTTGGATCACTGCGTCGTTCACGGGCCCTTCTAGGAGCTGTTATGCTGTGATGACAACTTGTTCTAGCTCTGCTCCTCGACTTTCAACCTCTGTGAATAATTGACACACCTTATATTGCACTGGTTGAATACATTGAGTAACTTCCATCACTCTGCTTTGAATTGTATGGATCTACTACTAGGTGGTACGTTGCTCCTGAGACCACTTCATTATTTCCACGACTGACAAGGCCTTCAGCTGTGCCTGTAGTGTGTCTGCGTGCTACTTTGCTTCTTTGAGCTGTGACTCTAATGCCTGTAACTCTGGATTCTCGGTGAGGTTCTCATATGTTTGGGCACTACGGTTACTCAAATGCTGGCACTCCAAGGCAAGAGATTTTAGTCTGTCAACTGCGCTGCAGGTAGTTGCTTCCCTTTGGTCTCTTACATCTTGAGGGGTCTCAGGCACAATGCGGAGTTCCAAGTCTGCTATGCGCTACTAGATTACTTCTTCAAGTTGTGCCACCTATTGTGGAACTCTCTCTTCGGTCTTTACTTCTATGACTATCACAGAGCGAAGTGCTCTGTGAACCATTTCCTTTACTTCGAGTTTCTCTGTGAGCAACTGTTCTTTGCTTTGCTACAGTTGTGCTTTTTCTTCATTCCACTTCGCTTGCAGAGAAATATTTTCCCATTCTACAGTACTGCGTTGTTCTACAAGGTCTCCCTGTACCTGTGCCAAAGCTTGGGTGGCTTGCGCTGTTTCTAAATGGCTGTAAATGTTTTTCCTCTCATTCTGAATAGATCCTATGGCTCCAACATCTCAAGTGTTGAGCTCTCTCTCTCTCTGGTCAAATACCATGCCGACTGCAGTTTTATTCTACCGCTACTCCTCCTAAGCTTCGTAACAGGACCAAGTAACTCCTTGGCTCTCAAAAACATTCTAAGGTTCGAAATTGGTTCCTCTGAACACCATTTCCACTTGAAACCTTGGGTCCGAAGACCATCTATCTGACCCATCCAGGCTCAACGTTGAAACCATGCTTTGATACCATATTGTAACATCCCCGACCACCCACAGGCCAGACAATGCCAGTACTGCAGAATATACACTTATATATAATATGCATTAAATCAAATTAACACATTTAACATGGAGTTACTGCCATCATACAAACTTAAATAGAATTAACAACAATTCATACATACAACAGAATACATGAAAACATACAAGCATCACATACATGCATTTTAATTGAAATTAAAAACATAATGATACTTATCTTTGGAAGTGGAGTAACTCCACCAACTACATGTAGACCTTCCACAAACCTCCCAACCTTAGAACATGCTTCTCATCATGCTCAATAGTGGGTCACCCCTGAGCTCGGACCAAGATCCACCCAGGGCAAGGGAATCCTAGACTAGGTTGAGGTTACATGAAAACTGCACAGTACCACCAGAAGGATTCTCTCCAAGAGCCTTCTTATGCCCACTACTCAGAAAATCTCATTCCCCACATGCCTGTTCCACCCGAGAGTATACACCTTCACAAGCATAGTCCATCGGTTGCTTCACCTCCCTATTTGGGTCTCAGCAACAGGCCAAATCATGAATTCTCAGAGCTCTATAGCTGGTGTTGGACTCTCTCTGGGAGAAAACCACTTCCCAATAGACTCTCTCACCTGGAGAGAGTTGCTCATGGGCCTGACAACCTGCCTCGTCTACCACAGGCCTGACAACCCACTTCTTCAGCACACTCCTCGACTCAACTCTAGTCAGGTGAGGACAACAACAACAATTTAACACTCATTCACACAGGGATGAAAATAGCAACAACAGATGGGTATGACACCACATGCGGAAGCAACCGATGCTAAAACACAACATGACTAAGGCGATTAACCAGGTGTCAAGTTCCTCAAAAGACCTGGAATGGATCACGAATTTCGGTCTTAGGTGCATGCGTGAATATCGCAAAGGTCAAATACAGAGGCCACGCGATTCACGAGAATACACCGGTCAACTTCACGGATATGGTTTTCAGGAATGCGTGAGGGTATGAAGAGGGCATGCATGGAGACTCTACCCAATTCACGGAGGATGAAAAATGGTAAGTGACCCCCAACACAACTGACGCTTCGTCTTTTAATTGCATGTGCCTAGGTCGACACTTGTCTCCTTGGAGTTGCATGCGTTCCCTTTTTGCACACGATGCCTTTCCCAGGTCTTAGGATAAAAACATGTTTCGTACACAACTTTTAAATAATAATAAATTATTATTCTCAAGGACTTAAGCCCCTAGGCTTAGCCCCTCTTTCCAACCTTTCATCCCCCTTTCCTTTACCCGCCCTGTGGAAGCTTAGTCCCCCATCACTCTTTCTTCATCGTCGGTCTGCACGCAGTGATGTTTAATCTTTATTAATGTTTTGCATAATTACATATACACTAACATGCTCATGGCCTTTAACACTTAGGCTCTCCGACCTAATAAACACATAAGCCCACCAAATTATCAACACTCGTCTCACTAGCCTACAAAACATGATTACAATTCTTAATATAACTAGGGCACGTCCTTGGGGTATTACACGCACTGTGCACGAAACAAGCTTCATTACTCTGCGCATTGTGCGCCATCTGCGTGCCTGCCAGAACTGTAGCCCGTGCATAAGTCCAATTTTTCAAATTGTAAGGTTTTTTATGAATGGTTTGAGGGCCCCTAGCCTTCATATTTTTATTTTCCTGCACTTTCTAAGGAAACTACACTCCACTTACAGTCCTTTCTCATAAGAAAGGTTAGCTAACATAGGCACTTAGGGGTAAAAAGAATCACTATTCTCCTCTTTTGCTTTGTTGCCACATCGATGGATCATTTGGTTTTTTAAATTTTAAGTTGAAGTTATTGCTTTTCATACTCAATCACTTAAATTGGGACTAGAAGTTCATTTTATCCCTCAAGTATGCTCTTCCCCCGCACCCTAGTGTGATCTCGGGAATTAGACATGTGGTTAAAAGGACATTTCATCTCCCTTAAACAAATCATTTAGGAGAGGACAAAGCCCCCCTAGGGTTCCTCTTAGTTTTTGAAACCATCTTAAATCTTTGGAAGGGCCCGTACATGCCCACATGCTTGCAATCTTAGGATAGTTTCTTAAACATATTTCTTAGTTTAGATCACGATATAGGGAAGTTTAAAGATCAAAGTAACAAACCCATACATGCCCACATGTCTACAATTCTAGGATAGTTTCAAATCTTTCTTAGTATAGACAACATTTTAGGGAGTTTAAAGGATTTGTAAGGACCCATATGTCCACATTGCTAGTTCTTTAGGGTTTTAAATATTCCGCAAGGTTGTACCAAAGACACATAGTGAGCTAGGTAAGAATATTTTTAAGGACCACATGAAGTCCACATGTTGCAATCTCACACTTAACTTATTAAAATCTTTGCACACTTTTCACTTTCTTGCACACAAAGCCACTCTTCACACACACAATTTCTATTAGGATAGTGGAGGTCGAAGTAGGATTTCCCCAAAGGAATTATGAAAGATTTGACTACTTCTTTGGAAATTATCCACACCAAATTAATTCAAACGAGGTTGGTCCATGACCCCAATCTCTCAGCCCACCACATCTAAATTTTTTCTAAGAACACACTAAATTTTCCTCCACAGGAGGTGCCAAAATAATTTTTTTAGTCTAGGTAGGATCTCGGGGGTAGGCATCCAAATAACCCCCCGTTATCAGGTTCTCACATTTTCAAACAATAGAAGTTGAGAAATAGGGAACTTTAAAATTCTCCAAGTCAAGTGTTCCTACACCATAAGGTAGGGAGATACTCATGAAGGGTCAAAGGTTGAGGTTCGGTTGTTCTGTGCATCCCTCCTTGAGTCACCCAACTCTTGTGAGGGCATCCAACATGGGACCCATTTCTGAGGCCGAAAATCTAAATGCCACACTTTGACCAAGGTACTTAGTGGCCAAAACTTAAGATATCCACCCAGGTGGCGATTGTGGCCTGCAATCACACCTTGATCATATTTTGTGTGGCAATTGGGAAATATCGCCAGGTCTTTCGGGATATGCACCCTCTACCCTTCATTATAACTGATTTCTTCAACCTTCACTAGTTCCTCTTCCGTTGGCTTCAGACCCCATTGTTGAGTGCTATTGGAAGGCCCAATGTTGAATTGAGAGGAAGGACAATAGGTCTTTTAGGACACAAGCATTTGTTTTTATTGTTCCCTCACGCAGAAAAAATACACCTATCCACATGCTTGTTTATTTACAGTTGATTTATGTACGATGTTCATTTGATTACATGCAATTGTGAGTTATACATGCAATGGTCAAAATCTCTTGTTCATTTATTTCTCTCTTGTCACCATTTGCACGCATTCACTTGGCTAGTCGGAAACCATAGGGGAACCACATAATCCCCATTGTTCTAGATGCTTACATAATCTCCCTCCTATTCTAGGGGAAGTCCATAGTCTTGCCAACTCATCGACTCAACCATCTCACACCCCAGTAAGTGCTATTGTTTTAGGATCAACTTTACTTGGTTCCACTTTGCTTGGGTCCAATACCCAAGGCCATCCATCCATTAGTTCTCCTTGACAAGGAGGTGGGGGTCAAATTTCTTCTTAAGGAAGAAGTACAAGCCCACCAAATCCCTCTCTAGGGACATGTCCATTATCTACTCACACAATGGTTGGAACTAATCCTTCGCCAAATCTTGCTATGCCATACTTGGCATCCCTCAACATTCTTGATTTGACCAAACTCACAAATGATCCCATTTTACATGACCCCACATGGCCCAATATGCCTACCAAACTACCTTCTGTTATTCTGAAATTTGAAGGAAAACCTGGGGGAAGATCTCGCCAACCATGTTATGACATTTCACTTATGGTGCTCTTCAAGGATCATGGATGATTCCATCCACTTGTGGTTATTTCAAAGAACCCTCTCATGCTCATCAACCAAATGGTATGTGGACAAAAAATACGGGTCCCATGTGACCTCTGAATCATTGGCCAAGGTCCTTTTGTCCTTTTTCCATCTACTAGTTCATCATGATATTGGCCTAGAATTTCTCTCTGAGTTCAAACAAACCACTGCTATCCATATAGCCGGCCACATCCATGAATGGTGTCGACAACGTAATTTGTGTAAAGAAAAAACCACCAAATAACAATGTCTTGATTGGTTTCTCAAATCCCTTGTCTTTGTTATTACCAAGGATGTAGCATCCACTTTTCCTCAGTCAGAAGAGGAAGCCATCAACAAGGCCCAACAATTTGACCTCATCTATGCTTAGTTAGGTTAATTATACACAGTATTGCCTGATGTACCTAGACCCATACCATTTGGCCAGGAAAAACCTGGGATGTCCCATGCTGCAGATGGATTGATTGGTTCTATGACCCATCTCAACCCTTACGGCCACCCCTCACCCACGTATGGTGCACATCAATATTCACAACCATATGGAGAGATGTCTTATTACCCCCTCCTACTCACCAATAGTCATATCTTGTTGCTACCCCTCCACCATTGGGTGGACCCCCACCGATACCCATGATGCATCCTATCTCTCAACCAAGTACGAGTTCAGCCTCAACCCCCGCATATAACCCCAATAGTAGTGGAAGTGATTCAAATTCCTACACTCCATATGGATCATCTCCACAAAACAATCCATATTTTCCATTTCATGGTCCTCCCCAACTGATTGTTCCTCCACCAGGACAACCACATGTCGGTGTTAACTTAGTTCAACCCTCTCCCATTCAACAACTTTAGACTTTTGAACAATTGAATATGAAAAATCTTTCCCATCCGCTGAATAATTCCAAGAAGAAAGGGGAAAATCGAAACAATAACAACCCAGGACCAGGAGGAAATAACCCCCAACAAAACCATCCCACTGGGGGAAACCAGAATTAAGGCAACGAAAACCCCCAAGGGGGCAACAATAACAATCAACCACGATAAGGGAAGAACAACAACCTCAGAACCAACTTCCCTTGTGCTCTATGTGGTGAGTATGGACATTATACACACCATTGCCCCCAAATTGTTGACTTCCAATGGATAAAAGAATCCATTAATACACAATTCCCTCCAGCACCGCCTGCCCCTCAGCAGGCCCCACAACATTATTTGCAACCACCAACTCCAGCTATTTTGCAAAATCCTATTCCACACCAAGGTGTGATGAATACCCAACATGAGATAATCCCCGCCCCACCATAAATGGGGCAGTATCGAAACTTGGGTCCCAATCAACTTGGAAACCTGGTCGATCGCAACATCCTCGTTACCAGTGAAGAAGAGATTCTTCTGCAAACACGCGATAGTCAATACAATATTCCCCCCTGAATCTACACAAACCACCTCAGATGTGGCTCCAGCTACAACTAGACAACCATTGATGATTCCACGCCCTAACACTGAACCAAACCCTTGTATACCCTGTATGTCGTTACGACGGAATGTACATAACCCTCATGGTAGGGAAGCAAATAACTACAGTCTGGTTGATGACTTAGCACAATCTCCTGTAGTCATGTCTGTATTGGAGGTCCTCCAAAAATATCCATCTCAGCAGAAATCCTTGATTTCCACCTTGGGGGCAGTCGACCCAACTGATACTCGACTCATCACCTTTGATCTAGATAGAAGAGAACCACGCCTCCCCACCTTGGTAGCTTTTCAGATACCAATTAATATATGGAACATCACAGTTCATCGATGCATCATTGATGAAGGTGCATCCACATGCATCATGTCCAAAGTAGTATGGAAAAAACTCGGCTCACCTGAGCTAGTACCATCCGCCATCACCCTGAGAGCTTACGACGGTCACCCATCGTCCCTTGAAGGGATCTTCCAAAATGTCCCTGTAGAACTTGTGGGGAAAACCATCCTCATTGACATTGAGGTTATTGACGCCCCACTTGATCAAAATATCTTGTTTGTACATAGCTACATGTATGATATGAAGTTGGTAGCCTCTTCTGTGTTTTGAACGATGATGTTCCCCCACAATGGGAAAATCGTCACCATCGACCAACTAACACATTACAAGCCTAACCATTCTGCCAACATTGATAACATTCTTCCCCTTGTCTGCACTAGCTCAAATTCTTTTTTCGGTCATCGACATGGGTCCTGGAATTTTCAAGGACCCATCCTTGTTGCGGGCATATAATGGAGCACCACCTCTCCTACACCCTTCAACACAAGTGTCTGTAGTATCTTCTAATGGAACACATGTCAGAGACAATACTCCTCTCACAGAGGCCACTCCCCATATCATAGTTCCACGAGTCGAAGAACTATTACCTCAAGAGTTCCCTGAGAACCTCATTGCACCACTTATAATGGATTCCCCCCCTCCAAGGGAAAATCCCGGTTTGGGAGACAACACCCCAAGACACTACCCAAATTCCATTTTTTTACCCCCCACCTGGAGTCCAAGCATTCCAAGTAGCTACTACTCTCACTTTTCCAAACATGGTTCTTGCCATCCTTGTCTAGTCTCTTTATCCACCCGCTATGGTTCCTACACCATCTCTCCATCCTTAGACATAGGGATTACCGATGCAGATCCTCGTACAGGCTCCTGCCACACCACCCCTGCCCCCAACTAGTAGCAACACCACCACCACTGGGAGCAGACGAAGGAATAACGAGCCCATTGCTCAACTTCCTCCCCGAGCTCAGCCTCCTTATGCACTATGCGAAAGAGAAGGACACCCCACTAACCGATGTCCTACTCTTCCCGAGTTACGCAATCTTATCTAGCTCCCTAATGCAACCACATTTCTTACTACTCCACTAAGTACATCCACTACTAATACAACGTCCTCCACCACATGCAATAAAGGGTTACGAACCAAATTCGCTTGTGTCATATGCTTAGAATATGGCCATTACACTCATCATTTCCCAGCTCTACCTCAATTCTGCCAAACGTTAGTTGCAGTACGCCAAACATCTCGGCCAGAGCCCTCTCAACCACTCCCTATTGAGGCTCACATTACTGATATTCAATATATTTCGTCGTCAGTCCCCGAGCGAACGAGGAACCATCCACAATATCATGACATTCAGTTTATGTCAAGCAAGCCATCACACCCTGTACACGATGTCCCCTCTACGTCCTCACTCCTTGAGGAAAATAACATTTACCCATTAACATTTCCCCCTGTCACCTCCCCGAATCCCCTATATTCTTGAATTTTCCACTGCGATGAATATATCCTGGAGGATCTCACTTCCCCCGATTTCCCATGGAATGTGCTGCATCATCGAGCAATTTTTATTTCACACGAGACATTTCACCCTCCTACCTAAGCTTCCCTATGTGTAATCCAAACGAAGGATTTTATTCCTTCGGGGCATGTTGATTGGTTCAAAAACCCTATCCTTGCCCTCAATGCTTTTGAAGAAGGCAACATGGCCAACATCTCCCCCACCGTCAAAATTGACATTTCCATTAAACCAAGACTCATAGAAGAAATCACCATTGACGTCGCATGCTCCCTTGAATAACTCACTGCTTACAAAGCTCTCTTTCAGGAATACTGAGATATTTTTTCTAGGTCATATATGAAGATGCCTGGCCTCGATCCTTGTATAGTTGAACATCTAATCGACACCTGGCCGGATATCGCCCCCGTTCGTCAAAAGCAATGCCCCCTCCACCCATCCAAAGCTGTGGCTATCAAAGCCGAAATTGACAAGTTACGTGTTGTCGGGTTCATTTACCCCATTGTGTACACTTCGTGGGTCTCCAACCCCATCCCCATTAACAAAAACCAGGGAACTACTCGTGTCTGCATAGACTTTCGTGATCTCAACCACGCTTGTCCCAAAGACAACTTCCCAACCCCTTTCATCGACCAAATCATCGATGATTGTGCCAACTATGAAGCACTGTCCTTTATGTACAGGTTCTCCGGCTATAATCAAATTCAAATCCACCCAGCAGATCAGTACAAAACCACTTTTACTACCCCTTGGGGTACCTTTGCTTATCACGTCATGCCTTTTGGACTAAAAAATGCCAGTGCTACGTTTCAATGAGCCATGCCCTATGTTTTTCACGATCTTTCTCGCATCATCCTTGCTTATTTGGATGACCTCACTGCTCAATCCAAAAAGCGACCCCAACATTTAGACGAATTACGCATCGTTTTCCAACGATGTCACCAGTACAATATTTGCTTAAACCCCCTCAAGTGTGTCTTTTGTGTCAATGCCAGAATCCTCCTTGGGTTCATTGTCTCCCAACATGGCATCATTGTGGACCCCCTCAAGGCCCAAGCTATCACACAAATTCCACCACCGCATAATTTATGCCAACTGTAGAGCTTGTAAGGCAAAGCTAAATTTCTACGTCGCTTTGTCCCAGACTACGCGACTCGCGCACATGGTTTTCTCCGCCTACTACGACATGATATCCCATTTCGATGGGAAGAACATTCTCAATTAGATTTTGATGATTTGAAAGCCGCCCTATCCAATGCCCCTTTAATTAGTCCCCCAGACTATGGTCGTGATTACATCCTCTACTTATCATCCTCAATTGTCTTAGTAGCAGGAGTCCTCATCCAATTAGGGGATGATGGGCATGAACATGCCATTTACTACATTAGTAAAAAAAATTCAGGGCCACCCTTGAAGCATAATCATGATGATAAACTTGCATTAGCAGCTGTCCTCGTAGTCCAAAAACTGTGACATTATATCATGCTTCAAACTACCAAGGTCATAACAGATTCCAACCCCATGCAGTACTTGCTTAGTCAATGACAGATTAATGACAAATTTTCCCGATGGATCGTTATCCTCCAAGAATACGATCTGAAGTTCTCAACTCCCAAAAGCAAGAAATCTCTTGTCCTCACCCAACTCATTATGGATTTTCCCTCAGACGCTAAAAAATTCCTCATCAATGAGGATTTCCCTGATGAACACCTCTTCTTCATCCCCTCCGATGACCCCTGGTATGATGACCTTCTCGTCTACCTTCGTACACATAAGTTTGGGTCTCATCTCTCTCGATATGACCATTGACACATTCGTCATCATCCCCCTCGATACCTCCTCATCAGAGACATTCTCTATCGATGCGGGGTTGACACCATTCTTCGACGATGTATTACCATCGATGACGTGGACAGAGTCTTGAACTATTACCACAACAACCCTTGTGGTGGTCACCTCTCGGGTATGTCCACCTCCCAAAAAATCATTCGAGCAGGGTACTTCTTGCCGACTTTGTTTCACGACTGCATCCACCCTGTCAAGGGATGTGACAAATGCCAGCTTTATAAAAACAAAGCATGAGCTCCACCAACTCTTCTACACCCAGTCATCACAGTCGATCCCTTCTATAAATAGGGCATAGACTTCATTATTTTCCATCCTCCATCCAGTAATGGACACAAGTACATTGTCATGGCAGTAGATTACTTTACCAAATGGGTCGAAGCCATGCCCACATTTAACAATACCATTGACACAACAACACGTTTTTCTTCAACCACATCATTACCCGGTTCAGAGTCCCACTACAATTAGTTTTCGATCATGGTAAACACTTTGAGAATGAGATCTTTGCGAAACTCTCCTCAAAGTTAGTCTTCACCCATGAGTTCGCCTCCCCATACTACCCTCAGTCCAACGAATAGGTTGAGGCGGTCAATAAAGTCCTCAAAACCATGCTACAATGTACTGTCAACAAACATAAGACCAACTGGCATCATATGGTATTTTCTGCTTTATGGGCTTATCGCACGATAGTCAAAATTGCCACTAGTTTTACATCATTCCACCTCATCCATGGGATCGAAGCCACCCTCCCTATCAAGTGTGAAATGCCCACATTACGCATTGTCATTGAGCTATTACCTGACATTTATCCAATGGAGCAACGCCTATTGACCTTAGAGTCACTTGATGAAGATCGTCGATCTTCATTACAACACAATGAGGAAACTAAAAAATGGTCCAAATCCACCTTCGACTGCCATGTCAACCTTCGCTCATTTAATGAAGGTGATCTTGTGTTATCCTATGATATCACCCATGACACTCTCGTCCATGGGAAATTTGAGTCATTATGGCACGAACCCTTCATCTTCCAACATTGCCTCACTAAAGGCACCTACATCTTGGTTTCTCTAGAAGGCTACCCTCTCAAAGAACCCGTCAACAGGTTGTACTTAAAGAAATTTTACACCTAAGCGTAGCCCCCTACCTTAGGTTTCTCTTTTGTACACATTTGTAGAGTTTTTCAGTCTTCTTTACCGCCACCACAACTCATGTCTGATCTATCATCCGTGTTATTGATAGATGCATCATCCATCAACCTACCACATCGGTTACGTCGACAGTGCCAACCGTTGGACCTAGGATCTCGCTTCGACCTCTTGGGCCCTTTATACTCCCTCACATGTCCTTCTCCACTCCAGTGGAATATGTTTGGGCTCGACCACCAACAACCAAGCTGAATATGACACCGTCATTGGTCTCCTCGCCGAGGCCAGTCACCACCACATTCGTCACCTTAGCGTTCTATTAGATTCCCAGCTTGTTGTCCTGCAGCTCAAAAACGTATATCATGTTCACGATCCTTGCCTCCTTTGCAAATACCTGCAAGTTAGACTCCTATCTCGCAACTTTGATTCCATCAAATTTACACATATTCCAAGTACACTTAATCAAGTAGCAAATCACATGGATAACCTAGTATTAGATTAGCATTTATCACATTAAACAAACATCATATACATGGCATCACACATCTGTCAAAACACATAGAATAGACATCATAAATCATAAAACAGAGAGACGTGCATGATCAAAATATATCCATATATATATATATATATATATATATATATATATATATATATATATATATATCACATAAAAGGTCATAATTGTTTACAAAAAATATAGATATGCAATCTCCCGTAAGCTCCTGAGTCCCCTCACCCGTATGAGTACAAAAAATGTGTATCTAATACCCTATACAAAACTAGGCCCATAAACCCATATATATACAAAAACGATACTCAAGGTGTCCCCAGAGCTCCCACCCTAGGTCCTCTGTCATCCGGAGGTGCCCCACCAGTTGGGGGCCCTCCAGCTCCAGGGGGAAGTTGTCCAGTCATCTCTACCCCCGCCATTGTTTCTCTACGAATCAGGGTCTGCCACTCTACTGGTACCCCGACGCACTAGTCCAAAACCTCCTCGTCCTGGATGTGGGCCCACATTCCCTCATGCACACCCTATAGAATCCACTCAAAATGTCTGCACAGATCCTCCAACATGACCCTGACATCTCCCTGTGGATCTCTCGCTGGTCCAGCACCAACGTCATCTCGCCACCACCTCTGTCCAACCCTTGACTCTGTAGGCGCCTGTCGAGCTATCCCTCGACAAGTTGGCCCCCCTACGGCCTCTGCCTCTCATCGTTGAGGTCCCACATCTGCAAAATAACACCAGAGATAGTGTTAACATCCATATACATATATAATAACTACTATATATCAAAATCACAAAACATGAAAATACCACACATACCTCGCTGGTCCCAGTCCTCCCCCGGAGGCAACACCATGTATGGATCATGCCGATAGTCCATACCCATGTATGGATATCTCAAGATAGTTTGTGGCATTTGGTGCCACACTCGAGCTATTGTGACTGTGAAATAGTGGCCACCCTCCCCACCTCCATGTCAGGCCAACACATGGGCCCATTGCATTAGTCGCGACTCTCATCTCCCTACTGGCTCTAGTAGGATCCTCAAGCGCAACAAAGGCACCCTCTCTAAGAACCAGACCATCGGAATGAACTCGAAAGAAAATTCACCGGAGTTGGCTCGCCGACACCAGTTCAGCTGCGCCATCATCTTGGTGTGCATAAGCACACCCCTTGCAAACAGGTCCCCATCCAAGACCTTCTCCACCACCCTCAGCTGACCACCAGTGATCGACTGAGTACCCAAGGATCTGTTTATCCTCACCACCATCTTCGCGATGCACTTAGTCAAGAGGTCATAAATGGCCTCGATGCGGACGACCGAACCCGACATAGGGTTCGACCCCGTACAATGGTGAGCCTCCATGTTCTCCACCCAATCCTCCCCAAGAAGATGGGTATCGACGACTAGTGCCCTCCCATAGAATGGGAGTCTCATCAAGAAATACACATCCTTTGTAGCAGAGAATGTCAGCTGCTCCCCCCTCACAATGAAGCATTGTAGATCATTGCTCCACTTCCCAATAAGGTATTGAAGCAGGAAATCTTGCGATAGTATCAAAGGGTAGTCAAATAATTTGAGCAACCCGCAGGCTGCCAAGTGTCTCCACACTCTCGGTTGCTCCCTCACCACCTCTCATAACTGGTCCAAGCCACACTCTCTCCAGTGGACCCGCATCGTGCTATATACTCTACTAATCACTTGCATCCACACATAAACATTTGATCAGCCTCATCATCCATCAAAAAGCATAAAAATATCACAAAATCACAACCCCTTAGCCTACCTACAGTGTGCGGATTCCCCCCATATAGGTGCACACATGTGCACACCTATTCTTAGTACAGTTGCGCACTCATGCACACCTATTTGAGAAATAGTCGTGCATGAGTGTACAACTGTCAGCCACACATGTGCGCATCTCATGCGTGCCTGTCTGTCCCACTCTCATGCCCACATGCACGATTATGTCAAGCACAAATGCACATTATGTGTGGGAAAAGGGGTTATACCCGCACACATATGAATGGGTATTCCCCCTTTTCCCACGCACAGGTGGCCCCCTACCCTTAAAAATCCTTGTACGACCCTCTGTACATCCCCTACCTACAAACTTTAAAATGCATAAGGTGCAGGATCATAGAACCACTAATCTGTCTCTCGCCACTCTCGAATCGATAGCCTCACGCTCCCGCAACCTCGAAATCTCCTCACAGCTATCTCGTCAGCTCAACAACAATGATAGGTACAAATGAGGTGGCATTGTGGGCCCACCAGCCATATATAGCCCCTTTTTCCCAACTTCCACACTCTCTTATAAGAGCCCAGAGCCTCCATTTTCCGATCTGTTCTCAACCACGGGATCTGGATCTTGCCATCTACACATTCACATTCCCCAGATCACCATCTTCACTTGGCCTCGGAGGAACATTTTTCTCACATCACGTTCAAGTAAGCATGCTCACTTTCAGTTTTATTAAATAGCTGTTATATGATCTTTCTCATCAGATATTGTTCACATCGGGTATTTGGTTTTCATTTGTGCAGGTACTTGTTCAACAAAGATTACAACCTCTTTAGGTATATGTTCAACACTAGCATGTAATTATCCCCTCCGTAAATCAATTGCATATCCCAGTCAAACCCTCTGAAATTTACCTTTAGGGTCCCTACATTCGGCTCTGTAGTATCTTCACCTCTACCACATTTTGGTACTATCATTCGATAACACTCTCCCCCACATGAGTTTTCCCATTCATAGTTCCCCCTAGAAACTTGACACTCATGTTGATTTCACCCCTTAGGGATGGGAGTCCCGATAGTCTTATGCACTTCCGAGAATGAACCCCATAATTCTTCTCATCAAATTGCTAACCTTCCCAATGGACTCCCAAGTCATATCATCTCGGTTCTATTGACTGCATCTCCGTAGTTTCATTAGCCATCCATCTCATCCACCGTCAGTTTTCCCATATGCAGATTGTCCTCCATCCATTTACCAAATATATAAACCCACTCATGGGGCCCCCACCCTCCACCAGTTCTCTTTCAAAAACTTTCGCCCTAACATGCCAAGCCATCTTTCACTGGGGCACATGTTTATGTATCTGTATACTCAACCCAAATTATTCTTTATTTATTTGGTAATTGTAAAAATCCTTTGTTTCCAGCATATACATAGCTTTTTCATCGTCATCCTTAATGACCTCCTTTTCCCTGGCACAACAACCCATGTCTCCCTTGGTTGGGGCATCCACCTTTTTTTCACATTGACATCATTAACAAACCCCGAGTATCCCAAGTCCATATACCCACGATCTCTGATTTTTCCCACTTTGTTAGCCTCTGGCATAGTTTAACCCCATATCTAGTCGTCCCCCTGACACTAGATCCATTTTTACGGTTGCTGGCATCCTTCAAAATTCCCCAACCAAGGGAAGTCTTGAGTCCCACGACATCTTGACTTCATTCATGTTACCCATTAGTACATGATATCACCCATTACTCAATGGATTTCCAGATGCCCTTAGCTTCTTGGCATCGCGTATCCCTTCATGTCGACATCAACACAGTTTCCAAAAGGGCGGTAGTATCTTGACTCTCATTACCTTTTCAATGAGGAATCTCGAATGACACAGAAAGAATCATCATTGCTCTCTGATTCCGTTGACCCCCATAACATTCAACTTCAACAAACTCTCATGTTACGGTGGGTATTAATATGCGACTATTGCAGTTGTTTCATACTAGCCAAAGACCTCTGAATCTGTTAGGCCATCAATGCCTACGAGTCATCGACAATTCTTACAGTCATCCTTGCCTCCCTTCAGAGTCTGTTCACCATTCATAATTGTCATCTACCTTTATCAACCATCCCCGAGGGCGCTGCAATTATATAAATCAACATACATCTTCAATTACAGTCTCACAATTTGGTTTCATGACACAAGCATGGGGCATGCCCGCCTCGTTTGTACACATATTTTCTTTTTTCTCCCTAGAGAAAGGTTTGGGTCCCACAATTTTCCCTCTCCCTCCAACAGATCGCTCTTGTAGTTCCTCTCTTCACTCTTCCTTACAATGGCACTCTCATCAAAAGAAACATTGATGTATTTTGGCTATATGTATGCTCCTAACCTCACACATCAGGAGGCATCTGTTATCACTGAAAAATCATCTGCAACATTGCACACAATGGTTGAAGAAAAACATCAATTCCAACAGCAATTAGTCCACCTACAACACCAAAATCCATCAAAAGGAAAAAAAAACTATATAATCGGGTCAAAAATCAAAGTGTGTAGATTCACCAAAGGAAGCGTGCGCACAATGCGCATAATGCACAGGATAACATAGGCCTTAGCATGCACTGTCCGCAAAATGTGCGATTGTCTCAGAGAAAAGATGCGGACTTCTATGATCGACACATTTATGGATCTTGTTGGCCCCTTAACCACTTCTAGTCTGACCCCCAACATGATTTGACACTCATATATGAGAAAAATCTAGCTTAGAGGCTGGTCAAGGGCTAGAGGGTGCCCTAAAAGGCCCCTTGATCACACTATGAACCAATTACATTTTTCCACGAATGGATGCTATAAATAAGATCCATGGGTGTGCTAAGAAAATAAAATCTTCAATATATTGTTATGCTGCAAGAATTCTTCTTTGGGAATCCTCTTTTCTCTTTGAAGCCTTCAAGCACCATTGCAATAGGCCATTCCACTCACCTCTTGAGGGAATAGGCATTGTTTTTCTTCACCATTTCTCATTTCCTCCATTGTATGAAGAGAATATCTCTCAATTAGGGAACTCAAGAGACCTCCCAAGGAGGAATAGGGTACTCATAAGTCCCTACCTTTCTCTACGATGTTTATCCTATCAATCTGTTGTTCCATTGGTAGCTATATGTTGGTCAATTTTTTATTTTCATGGTTCTAGTTTCTAAAGATTCTCTAACATTTATTTTTTTAGTTGTTTTTAGTTGTATTTCTTTGTTTTCATGTGTATTTGGTTTGTCTAACCAAATCACAAAATTTTGTCTTGTTTAGCAGGCTTATCTAAACATGCAAGTGTTGTGTTTTTGCTCACCAAAGTGACAAAACCAACACAACAACAAGTACTAAGAATCTCAATTACTCTTGCATCATAATAGACCAGTAACTGTAAAATGGTAAGAAAAACCTTAGATATGGACTCAAAAGAGGCATGAGTATTGGCAAGTTGTTCAATATACCATTTCCTCATAAATCTAGTGAGGGTGCATTGAAATAACCTAAGCCTAAAAGTATCATCTGTGATACTATTGGAAAAACACCATAAATGAGAACATATAATATAGTTGGATGGATCCTTTCTCACAAATCCATCAAAATTTGGAATGTCAGAGGGAGGCTTGGTGGGCATGGTTGGCCAAGTAGCATCATGTTAAATAGGATCATTAATTAGCCTAGTCAAACTGGGAATATTCAAACTAGCCATATATGGAAGGGACAAGTTTTGTTTGATGTTAGTTCTGGCCATTACGAATGTTGGAACAATGGACAAGATCGACATAATCAAGTTCGAGGTGGAAAATATAGCATAGGATGAGCTTAATGTAGTCAAGTTTTACATGGATGGACCCAATGGGGATACTAGAACACAATGTGCAAGGGAAAGAGAAAGACTAGGGACCCCTCCAAATAATGTTGGGGGGGGATTGAATACTAAGAGAATGCATACAAAAATGAGGAGTCACTATGGTTCTTGGATATTAAACCTCTCGAATTGGTGAATTAATAGTTAAAAGGATAAGTGTGATATAAAACCAATTTACTTTGAGCTAAAATGTGTCTTGATTAGAACTATGTGCTTAAGTGGTGCAACAAATGAATAAATATGGGTTTCAAATAAAATACAAAATGTAAAATCTCTAAAGCAAAAATTCTTTATCCTATAAAAAGAAAGACAATATCCTAATATATGCTACCGATCGTATGCTCACAATTGTGTCTAGACTAATGGTAATGAGCTCCATTGAGATAAAGTTTGTGAAGAGATGAATGAAAAGGGACTTCCAATCACTCAAAAGGGATGGTAATGAGGTTCCATTGAAGGAGTGAGTGAAGGTATTAAAGAAACAATTATAGTGAAGGGCACTGGAGTAACTTCTAGAAGCCAACAACTATATGTCTTACGTTCCCCTTCACATGAGAGAGCCACCTTGGATGGGAATCTAATGAATGGTCACTAAGTTACCTCTTCACAAATCCAAACAAAGGGTTATCTTACCTCTAATAATTAGGCGATCTTTAGCTTGAAAGAACTAGGTGAGTCAATAAAACCTTTGTTCCTAATCTCAATAATAACACTCAAAAGAGAGTGCATCCTTTGTGAAAAAGGTTTTAAACTTTATCTATTAGAAAAAATTTCAAGCACCCTAAAAGATGACAACAATGTCTAAAATGTGAAAGAGTGTGCGGGTTGTTTAGATGCCCATCCCCACACTCTTAACCTAGCTAAACTATTATTTTTGGCCCTCAAGTGAGGAATTTAATTGACTAATTAAATAAGTTGTTGATTTTAAGGGTTAAGTTTGAGGTCATGCACTAAGCATATAATTTATGTGTGAAGTGTGTGCACAAGTGATGTAACTTATTCACAAATAAAGCGTTGGAAGTTAAATATAAATTGTTGGAAATTGAATGATAAATTAACTTGCAATAAAAGAATAACTACTAAAATTCAATGGATTTTCCTTAATCAAACTTTATTTAACTTGAAAACGAACTTCAAATGAAATAAACAATAATCTAAAATTTTGATTTAATGTTGAAACAACATAGCCTAGTAATAATAATTAAAAAAAATGTAAACGTAGCAAGCAATAGAAATGCATAGATTTATTTCCTTACCTAAAATGTTCCTTGAAAACCTAGCAAAACAACACCAAACAATCAATAGATCTAAGGGAATAAGCAAAATAGTCTGTAAAAAATGTAGAATAGAACCAACAAAATGAAAAATTCAAAAAATAGTGCAGTCACCCAGTAAATGACTGAATAATTGCATACACAAGAATTTCTACAGTAAAATTGTGCACTACTTGGAGAACATAAAATAACAACTGTATGCAAGCCAAGACTTAAAACTTAGGATTTTTTACTAAGACAACCCTAATTGGGTGGCTGTAACAATAAACAAAATGAAAAAAATAAGGTTGTTAACTACCAAAATAAAGAGATCAAACATACATACAAAAGGGAGTAAGATTTACGGTTCCAACCCCAAGTGGAGTCGTCAATCTGTTGGTTGAATTTCAAATAACAAATGTACCAAAACACCTAATTTAGTTGGTTATTTAACTAGATACATACAACAATGGAAATAAAACAAAATAAAAGACAATAAGGACACATACAAATAATATACTAAATCTTATCTTGTGAATGAAAGAGAGGCAAGTGACAAATAATGAATTCAATATTAACATCTAGCAATGAAAACACAACATGTGATGGAAAAATTACAATGTTTGTATTAAATACAAGTAAGGTAGGATCGACTCAATCTTTCCAACAATCTTCAAATAGTTTCGCGACATTCTACATGCTCACCTCATCGAAGAGGTTGATTATTTAAAGAAAACCCTACATTGGAGGAGGAGTGTTTAGCATTTAGGAAGAGGGTGTTGAGCCCCATATAACATGGGGTGGATTGGATGCTTGCATGGAGGCATGGAGTTGACTTGGGGATGCTTGGGTTGAGATAGTATTCATGCAGAGGGAATGGACCCAGTGAAGCACATGGATTAGGAGGATAATTAGGGTCATCGAAGGCTTGTAGGAGGAGCATTGACCACATCTCATGGAGCACCCTTGCATTGGTGCCTTTCTTTTGAATGACATCACCTTGGAGCTTGACATGTGTATCCTTGGAGTGTAACAATCAACATGTGTGAGCATAATTATGGCTTTGGGGGTTTAAGGGTTTAGGCCCACATATGTGTTATTGGCCTCCATTACCTCTCATATTTATAGAGGAATAAATGAGTCCTTTCATCATCATCATAATCATTGTTCTCTTCTATTTTTATTTATATTCTTAGAGTGAGATTCTAGGGTTTATGAGGAAACCCTGGGAGAAGTTATGGAAGGTAAAGAGGACATATTGTTTGGGAGCTTTCTCTTGTGAGATACCAAGGTTTACTCTTGTGAAGAATATGTTGGAGATGATGATCTTATCATTGTCATTTTTGATCACGTTTGTGTTAGAGATGTTATTAGAGGAGTACACTAGTCTCTCTCTCTCTCTCTCTCTCTCTCTCTCTCTCTCTCTCTCTCTCTCTCTCTCTCTCTCTCTCTTAGATCTCCGTCTTTGTATTTTCTCTCTCTTGTCTCAAAGGTGCCAGGTTTTCTTGGAGCTTTTGGAGCATCTTGAATATTGGGGTTAGGATTTCATCCCTTTGAGACATTGGATCTAGGGTTTTGTGATTAAACCTTACTTTTTCCTTGTTGAAGTGGAGGAGAAGAGAAGATGCCTTGCTTAGGCGACTTGCTAGCGTTAATGCTAGCTTGTGGAGTATCTTGGTGGAGCTAAGGTTTTCTTGGTTTTCCCTAGCAAGGGTTTTGGAGAGATAATGGATTGTAATAACCTTATGATGAAGTTATGTTATGTAATTGAACTTCATATTTATACATGTATATGAATTTTTGAACTGTTCAAAATTGTCTCTATTGCAGACTTGATTTTCAGCTATCTATTTCTTCATGGTTTGGTAATTTCTAGCATTAGTATGTCTTGTTGATTTGACATAAGTTAAGGCTAAAATTGTTAAATGATTTAACATTAATATTGAATAAGTTGGGGAAGATTTACAATTGTATTTATATTTGTCATCAAGTGAATTTGAGATTTGTTTTATGCATGATAAGATTTCCCTAGACGATTGAAACTTGTTGTCACACTTTGGTATCTTTTCTCTTAGATTTCCTTATTGATTGGGGTTGTTAAAAGGTGAAATATTGTTCATTGTTGTTGTTGTTTTATTTCTATTTCATAAAATCCTTAAGGAGGAAAATTTACATGGTTAAGATCTAGGAAACCTCTAGGAAATAGGTGAAATTTCTAAAGTTGCATTAATTTCCTTACTCCAATAAATTTCAACATGGTATTAGAGCTATTGTGGCTGAGATCACTCTAGGTGTAAGAGGGAATTAATATTTCAGTTTTTGTGTACCTGAGATAGGTTCTTGACCTTGTTGAGGTTGTTGGGTGTGAAACCCTAGGTTACTTGACAGAAGCACTTGGACCTTTGGAAGGGTTGGTTCTTCTTCATATTGTAGATTTTTTTAAGATCGATAGGGTTATGGTCTCTTCCTTGTTTTCTAATACTATGTCTAATGTTGGATGCTATGTGGACTATGGAGCTTTGAGACATTATTCAATAGGTTCTAGGATCAAGAGGGAGGCACGAGTGTGGAGCTTGGTGATGATGCTACTATCCTTGTGAGAGGGGTTGGTTCCATTTCCTTCTAGATCCCTTCAAGTAATGTTCTTAAATTGAGCAATGTTATGTATGTTCCTAGTTTGAATAAGAATCTTCTTTCAATTTCTTGTATGATAGATGTATGATGGAGAGTTTCATTTGAGGGACAACATTCACACCATCAATTATTGTAATCAATATAGTATGAGGACTTTGACTAGAGGGGTGAGAGAGGGTGGAATTTTTAGGTTACTTGCTGATCTAGTGGCACTTGTACATTCTAGTGAGAGGCTGTAAGAACCTTCCAACATTGAGAAGACACATGCATAACAATATTTCATGGAGATAGGTTTAGAATTTTGTGTGGAATTAGGAATTTATTTTGAGATGGGAGTGTTGTAGAGAATAGTGATATGATTTTTGGATTATTTCGAGAACAGAGAGTTCAAAACTTGATGAGAATTTTGCTCTAATTACCAAAGAATTCTCTTTGGATGAGGGAGTTGACCATGTTTCATATTTTTTTTTTCCAATTTCTGGAGGTTTTGAGGTACATGAGAGGGATTTCCATGTTCATAGATTGTTGACATCCCCATGTGGGTTGTTGCTTGTATGAAAAGATTTGTACTTCAAGATGGATGTGTGTGAAAATTTCATATTTACATTCTTTTTATGATTATGTGATGCCATTTATATACATGTAATGTTTACTTTCATGTTAATGAATGTGATGAAATCCAATCTACAATTTGATTTTCAATTTGATCTATAAAGTGATTGTGACTTCTAGGAACATGTATGAACGTAATCAAATCAAATTGTTGAACCAATAGTTAAGCTTGCAAATATTTTCTAAATAGGCGAGGATTATGGAACATGTAACAATTATTCCACTGTGCGATGAGAAGCCGAGAATCAATACGAATGTGAAGGTGATGGATACACAACTAAAGGGAATTAACAAGTAATCCAATCACAACATTGTATTCAACCTAGTTATTGGTGATAGGTCTAGTGGAAACACCAGTATAATCGAGTAGGTTATGCAAAGGTCAGTAAATGGACCATGTCACTAAAGCAAGATTATAAGTTTAGAATTTTGAGCCATTAGTGAAACCAATGTGACAAAGAGATCGAGGAACCATATAAAATTAAACAAAAGAAAACTATAAGGAGTCAAGTCAAATGTGACATCAAAACTAGAAAGAAAAATAAAAATCAAGGTATATACATATGAAAATGAATGATGCTTACAAGTAGAATATCTTAAAGTACAAAACATTGCAGGGATTCTTGAGGAGTTCATGATGAAGGAAAACAAGAAAATATTCCCCCTTTCCTAAACATCATTTGATAGTATAAGGACCCTACCATAAGGACTCAAACTTCCTATGTCCTAACATAATATGTGTTTGGTCATAAACAAGGACTAAGTCACCTTTGTGAAATGAGAAAGGCTAGACTTGGATGTTATACTAGGCTTTGGAGGATTTTATTACAACTTCATTATTTTGTAAAGCAATGCAATGGCCTTCATTTGCTTGTTCCAATGCAACTAGTCCTCGCTCCATAGTAGTGGTATCAGGAAGGAGTTTGATGGCCAAATAGAGGAAGGCAATTTTACACTCAATGGATAAAACTACCTCTATGTGATGAATGAGATGAAAGGGTGTAAGCCCCATGGAACTCTTGACTAATGTGCCATAGTCCCATAAAGTGGAGAACAACATATGATGCCACCTAGATTTGTGCTTATCAACTATCTATTGCAGCAAGGTTTTGAGGAACTTATTAATGACCTCAACTTATCCATTATCCTTTGGGTATTACAAAGAGGAAAACTTGTGCATGAAACATAAATGAAAATATTACTTGTGAAAGGATTCATGTTTAAAATGTGTTCCATGGTCAAAGAACAATTGTTTAGGGACACCAAAGCTAGTAATGTTGTGGTTAAACAAGAAGTGGGTGGTTGTGGCTAAAGTGTTGTTGAAGGCTGGCACAACTTCAACCCACTTTGAAAATAATCGATGGTCACTACAATGTTCTTATGATTGTTGATGGATGTAGGATGACCCTCCACAAATTTGATCCCTGGATTGGAAAAAGGACTAGTGGTGACTACAAGGTGAAGCAAAGTTGGTGGAGCTCTAACCTTGGGAGTGTAAATTTGACAATTGGCACATTGCTTGACTCCTTGGATGAAATTGACTTCTGAGTAGTGGCCATCATTGAAATATTACCACCATAGGTGCCACTATGGAAATCATGTAAAACCCGTTTATCCCCTTCATGAGTGAGGCAATGATGTAATATGGTATTAACTCTTCACTGGTAAATGACATCTCTAATGAGGATATATAGAGGAGATTGGTGATGTATATGTCATTAATTGTCTCACAACAAATAGGGATCAAACTGTTGGGTGCACAAATAAACCAAAATATCGTCATTCCAAGGGTCCTATGCCAAAATGACAAAACTATGCTCATCGAGGAGATTATCATTAATAAAAGGATCCACTGTGTACATGGGTATATCAATGATGAAATTGCTAAGGGCCAAGGATTCCTTACTCCTAGGAGTGATGAACTTAAGATCATATTCTTGAAGGATCACAATCCGATGAGAAAATTTACCATTAATAACTTGATGCCCCAAATTGTATTGCATGGCGAAGGATGTTTTCAGTGACATCGACGGTAATAGAAATGTCCACCTTAATGGTGGGATAAATATTGTCCATGTTACATTCCTCGAGGGTATTTGGAGCAAGAATCAGATTTTTCAACCAATCAACATGTCTAAGGTATATGAAATCCTTGGTTTGCATGAAATATTGGTCAGAAGGATTCTTTAGGGTGAACACATCTCGAGGAAGGAAATAAGAATGATGATGCATATCATCCCATGGACAATCAAGAGAATTCATGGCTTCTAGAATATCTTCATTTGAGTGAAAAAATGAGCTACTAGAGCCAAGGGTATTAATTATAACAACTGAAGTGATTCAAGAGCTACTAATGTTAAGGTTGGAACCTTTATTAATGCTGTAAGGGTGCAAAGTATGGCTCACATAAGAAACACCAATAGACGATGTTATGTAATAAAACTCCACCCATGGTGAGGTTAAGGGCACCAAAGCAACTAATGAAGTTCTTCAATAAATATATAATAAAGATGAAGAATGATCAAAGGACAAGGAACCCACTGAAGTGGAAATGCAACAAATGGATATAGAATCCATAACCAGTATTAGATGTAGGCACCATTCATGACATAAATTCGATCTAGAAAATATATGGAAGGGTATCCAAAAACTCAAACAGTTTAGGATAATGATGCAAATTGGTAAAATGTGTCACACAATGCATAAGGATGGTTAGTATGCAATTCCTTGTTGCACTTATCCACGGGATCAGGAAGAGTGATTTCTACTACTAGGACAAAGGTAATAGCTTTGATATCATAGGGTACTTATTGGTGGCATGGTTAGTGATGTTTCAAAGAGCACAAATAGGAGTAACTTGAGTAGAACTAGTGGTTGAAGTGTCTAGAGCCAATCCATGAGTACTAGTGCCTCTAGCTTTCTTGTTTTTACCCCTAGCTATTTCTTTACCATTTATAGTCTTATTTAGATGGATGGAATCTTTACATGACTCTAAGTTGGATAATGAGGGAACACTTATAGGTTGCATAGGAATTAATACTATATGAGGATATGGGGTTGAGGGCATGGGTGGATTAAGGTATTGAATAGGGATACCCAAGGTAAGTATAGGGAGATTCAATGAGGTCATTATAGGGGTCCCTACTACACCAAGTGGGGGATTCAAAGAAAAGGAGTTTACATTATGTTTGATCCTAACCATGGAGTCCCTTCAAATGGTGGACTGGAAGATGAGGAATTGATGTATCTATTTGATGGCTAACGAGAAGGTTCCCTTGATGCAATGGTACACATAAGAAATGGACCTTCTACCTAAACATGTGGTAGAAAACCAATATATGTTCTAAGCAAAGTGGGGTATTTAAAGACACCAGGACTTCTTCAGTAAATTAGGGTATGGACTAGATGCCCTCATGTGTAGGTAAGACATTGTCCATATTAGATTATTGTTTGGGATTATAATATGTATGTTGATCCAATGTAGTGATATTTCCATTATGGGGAAACATCATGAGGCAAAAAATGGATGAGGCAACTAACATCATAGAATACATATAATTATGACCTAGAAAAATATTGTAGTCAAGCTAAGCATATACAAATTCAATATTGATCATAACTATCTTTCCAACTAGTTCAAGAGTAACATTTTGTAAAAGTCCTTAAGGTTGGGAATGATGACCATCATAAGCACAAAGGGTGATTATTGATGGAACTAGATCAAGAGAACCTAATTTATTCAACACATGAGTGGACATGACACACATGGCCACACCTTCATCACTTATGTAAAAGTGGAAAATAAGGTTTTTGATGGTAATTGGAAGCTGAGATGCAATCGACAAACAAAGACGTTGCTCATCCATGTTTAAGTTAAAAATGATTAAACTTGTATTTGAAGGATCTACAACACCCAAAGTTGTGCCAGGGGACCTAGAAAAGGAAAAGGAAAAGGATCATATGGGATGAATGGAAGACCCCATAAGAGGTACTAGGACCATATGACATGGAAGTGTCACTACAAGAAGGACCATTACACGAAGGGTTGTGCACATGAAGATGAGCATGAGACCTAGAATAGGATATGTTGGCACATAAATAAGATGATAACATGATGCATCATATAAAAAAATTAGGATTGGGATGAGGTGTGTTAAGATACTTATACACATGGAGGACAAATGAAGGGCTAGCTCCACAATAATGGTTATCAAACATGCTAATACTAGTGGATAAATTTATTTAACTGAGTGAATTAGGGGATTGAGGAATACACATAATCACATCACCAGTGGAATGGGATACCCTAACACATATTCTATTACGAGGAATGATTACGTGGATCATCTGGAATAACAATCTATAGATACCCAAATTGGGCATAAATGAGGTCAAATTGTTGGGCCTTAAAAATGGCTTCCTCTTTAGTCTTAGGCATAGTGGTGGCTATGTTCTTGGAAAACATAAGGAGAAGAGACTTGGAGAACCAATCCAAGAGTATCAAAACTTGGAGGTCAATCTTACATTAGCTACATCCCTTATGTTATTCATGAATATAGTTAGTGATATGAGTGGACGTAGTTTAATGACAAGTACTAAGAATCTCAATTACACTTGCATCATAATAGACTAGTAACTGTAAAATGGTAAGAAAAACCTTAGATATGGAGTCAAAAGAGGCACAAGTATTGGCAAGTTGTTCAATATACCATTTCCTCGTAAATCTAGTGAGGGTGCATTGAAATAACCTAAGCCTAAAAGTATCATCTGTGATACTATTGGAAAAACACCATAAATGAGAACACATAATATGGTTGGATGGATCCTTTCTCACAAATCCATCAAAATTTGGAATGTCAGAGGGAAGCTTGGTGGGCATGGTTGGCCAAGTAGCATCATGTCAAATAAGATCATTAATTATCCTAGTCAAACTGGGAAGATTCAAACTAGCCATATATGGAAGGGATGAGTTTTGGTTGATGTTAGTTATGGCCATTATGAATGTTGGAACAATGGACAAGATTGACATAATCAAGTTCGAGGTGGAAAAGCTAGCAGAGTATGAGCTTAATGTAGTCAAGTTTGACATGGATGGAACCAATGGGGATACTAGAACATAATGTGCAAGGGAAAGAGAGAGACCCCTCCAAATAATGTCGGGGGGGGCTTGAATACTAAGAGAATGCATACAAAAATGAGGAGTCGCTATGATTCTTGGATATTAAACCTCTCCAATTGGTGAATTAATAGGTAAAAGGATAAGTGTGATATAAAAACAATTTACTTTGAGCTAAAATGTGTCTGGATTAAAACTATGTGCTTAAGTGGTGCAACAAATGATTAAATATGGGTTTTAAATAAAATACAAAATGTAAAACCTTTAAAGTAAAAATTCTTTATCCTATAAAAAGAAAGACAATATAAGAAATACAATATCCTAATATATGCTACCAATTGTATGCTCACAATCGTGTCTAGAGTAAAGTCCCTTCCAAACACTTCTCAACAAATGGTAATGAGATCCATTGAGATAAAGTGAGTGAATATATGAATGAAAAGGGCCTTCCAATCACTCAAAAGGGATGGGATGGTAATGAGGTTCCATTGAAGGAGTGAGTGAAGGTATTAAAGAAACAATTATAGTGAAGGGCACTGGAGTAACTTCTAGAAGCCAACAACTATATGTCTTATGTGCCCCTTCACATGAGAGAGCAACCTTGGATGGGAATCTAGTGAATGGTCACTAAGTTACCTCTTCACAAATCCAAACAAAGGGTTATCTACCTCTAATAATTATGTGATATTTATCTTGAAAGAGCTAGGTGTCTCAATAAAATCTTTGTTCCTAATTTCAATAATAACACTCAAAAGAGAGTGCATCCTTTGTGAAATAGGTTTTAAACTTTATCTGTTAGAAAAAATTTCCAAGCACCCTAAAAGATGACAACAATGTCTAAAATGTGAAAGAGTGTGTGAGTTGTTTAGATGCCCATCCCCACACTCTTAACCTAGCTAAAATATCATTTTTGGCCCTCAAGTGAGGAATTTAGTTGAATAATTAAATAAGTTGTTGATTTTAAGGGTTAAACTTGAGGTCATGCACTAAGCATATACTTTATCTGTGAAGTGTGTGCACAAGTGATGTAACTTATTCACAAATAAAGTGTTGGAAGTTAAATATAAATTGTTGGAAGTTAAATATAAATTGTTGGAAATTGAATGATAAATTAACTTGAAATAAAAGAATAAGTACTAAAATTCAATGGATTTTTCTCTAATCAAACTTTAGTTAACTTGAAAACGAACTTCAAATGAAATAAAAAATAATCTAAAATTTTGATTTAATGTTGAAACAACATAGCTTAGTAATAATAATTAAAAAAAATGTAAAATTAACAAGTAGTAGTAATGCATAGATTTATTTCCTTACCTAAAATGTTTCCTTGAAAACCTAGCAAAACAACACTAGACAATCAATAGATCTAAGGGAATAAGCAGAATAGTCTGTAAAAAAATGTAGAATAAAACCAACAAAATGAAAAATTCAAAAAATAGTGCAGTCACCGAGTAAATGACTGAATAATTGCATACATATGAATTTCTACAGTAAAATTGTGCACTACTTGGAGAACATAAAATAACAATTGTACGCGGGCAAAGACTTAAAACTTAGGATTTTTTACTAAGACAACCCTCATTGGGTGGCTGTAACAATAAACAAAATGAAAAAAATAAGGTTGTTAACGACCAAAATAAAGAGATCAAACACACATACAATAGGGAGTAAGATTTACGGTTCCAACCCCAAGTGGAGTCGTCAATCTGTTGGTGTTATTTTAAATAACAAATGTACCAAAACACCTAATCTAGTTGGTTATTTAACTAGATACAAACAACAATGGAAATAAAACAAAATAAAAGACAACAGGGACACATGCAAATAATATACTAAATCTTATCTTGTGAATGAAAGAGAGGCAAGTGACAAATAATGAATTCAATATTAACATCTAGCAATGAAAACACAACATGTGATGGAAAAATTACAATGTTTGTATTAAATCCAAGTAAGGTAGGATCGACTCATAGTAATACACTTGAAGAGATGGCTTTGTTGTAGCAAGGTGAGCTCCAAATCCTCTATTTGGGAAGGTTGTTTTCTCCTTGTGCGCTCAAGCTCAAAATCTTGATAGGAAAAATTAAGCTCCATTTGTGGTGAACATTGGTGGAAGCTAACTATTATGAAAGAAACTCTTAATGGTGGAGGGACAAGAATAATTGTTTCAAGTATTTCTAGGAAAATTTCTATAGCACAACCTCACTCTTCGGTTCTCTCTTCTAAAATGCAACCCTGTGACCTTTATTTATTAGTGAATAGTTAAGCCCCTTCTTAGATCTAGTTTCCATGTGAATTCTCTTAATGAATTAATGAGAATTCATAATTTCAATGGACATCATGGAAGATTAAATCAATGTTATTAATGAAATGGGGGTTTGACCAAGTCCAGACATACCCACTACACCATCTAAACAAGAATAAGCACATTAATGACTTTCTAATTATCTGTTTTTACATTTATGAAGGATCACATAGAAATCAAGGGATTTTGTGTGCATCATGCACAAAAAAGAGGGATAATCATTGTGCCTTAGAAAATGGTCAAATGAAGGGTTGACTCAGCCAAGTGAGGTACCCTAAGGTCATATGATGATGAAGTGGAGCGCATAATGTAGGTTATGACTACAATAGTGATGTATCCATGCAAAACTACTCAAATTGTACATGTGAGAAAAATTAGGTTGATAACAATACACACTAGTGCATATTGTGTGCACACCATTGTGACTTGTTGTTTGAAGCACACTAAAAGAAAACCTTTGTTAGGACCCCCCATTCACCTAGAGTTTTTAGTTATAAAGAAAATCCGCTAAACCCTCTATTGCCAAAAGTAGAGGTTTTAGCATAAGTTTTGGTCATTTTCCCCAATCTTGTAACACTAAAAACCTTTGCCAAAACCTCCACTAAGTAGAATTTTCCTTGTAGTGTGAAGAGAAGTACATGATAAATATTTATAGAAACCAAAAACCAAATTAGGGGAAACATAAGAACATAAATATGTACGAATGGAGATAAAATATAGCTTCATCAATAACAACATTCAAACTGGTGGTGTGATAAAGGACCACACATAAGACAACGCAAAATTCCTCAATAATTAAGGAGACGTCTATTAACAAAACCCTAATTAGTCGTTTAATTAATTACACCAATATTGACACTAAACTAATATTACAAAGTAAATATAATTCCTAAGTTGTCTAAATCACATTGTTATCAATGCCCCACTTGATCGAAAAAGAAAGAAAACTGGAAGTGATGAAGCACGTTCAAACACTCTTAAGTTGAGTCCTTGTACAAGAAAAAGACTCATGGTTTGAATCTCATGAGTCATGTTGTTCGTACAGATGGTCTTGAAGTAAAAATATAGATCCATGTACAATATGACAAGTGCAATGTCACAAAACATATGAAGTCCTGAAACGTTGAAGACGTCGAAAAGGTACGAATAAGTTTTTTCCTGAGGGCAAAAAACTAGAGTAATGTTTTTTTGAAGTTCATCAAATATAGACATTTTTTGGAAAGCACCGATAAACGAAGGTTTTTTTCAAAGCACTGAAAGTAAAAAAAGAATTTTCAGAAGACTACTAAAGAGGGGGCAGAAAGGTTTTTTTTTTTTAAGTGCGCCGATACAAGTTTTTTTGGAATCGTCGTGAGTTTCATCGAAAAGACAGGTTTTGGGAAAGTTTTGTTATTAGGTTTGAATGAGATATATCAGAAATTCAAGAGAGAATAATTTCCAAATATTATACACCATAGTGATCTTGTAGTAAGGGTAATTGATGATAGGGTTTTCACGAATATTAGGAGATCTCGCTTACATGCTATTTTGACAGAGCACTAGTGTTTCCATGTGCATAAGCAATTGAATGGATCATAAATAATACTAATCCTAAGAATGATGTGATTAATGATGATAAGTATGATTTTGTGGGGTTTTCCTATCTCAAGAAATAGATAAGTATTATAAATTTCCATCCTCAGAAGTGATACTAAAAAAAACTTGTGTACATGTGTACAAGGTTTATATGACCAACATGATGTAGGGTAAATATTATCTAGTTGGTGGAAGGAAGATTAAAAAAAAATCATAGATCTATTAGGTGGTATAACATTACAAGGTTGAGAGAACCATACATGTATCTCATAATGCTATTATGTCAATTATATGGAGAAAAAGAATGTTCTTAATTTATTGATGCATGGATTCCATTAGCTTATACAATGGCTACAACAGGGAAATCATTCAATTGGACAACTATTATATCCAATCTATTGAAAATTATGATCGAACGAGTTCATAAGGTAGCTAAAAATCTATGTGTTGTACCCTCTTTTTACAGGGCTTCATATTTATTGGAAGTGATATGTGCTAGAAATACATTCTCAAGTTTGAATCTTAGTTGGCATGTTTCAGAAGCTCGGGTAGATGTGTATTTCCAAATGCTTTGGGAGAATAAGTATAAGAAGCCTTATTCACTCATTTGTGATTTCTTCCTAGCTCGATTGTATTTCATTATTTTTTGTAAAGAATGTCCAACATTGACTCATCAAGCCAAGAAACTTATCCCATGTATAGGGAACTCGTATTTAGAAGAAGATTTTGTGTGTGTGTGTAAGGATTTATGGTGCAACAACTTTATTATAGATGTTAACCTTGTACAATTAATTATTGCAAATGGTTTCTTAATAAAAACATAAAAGACACAATGGTGTGTGCGCGCATGCACAGACACACACATTACACAAATATTTTACCCTGGAAACCCAAACTGGGAAAATCAACAACCTGTTTATAGTCACACATCTAATTCTTTAGTCATCATCCCATCCTTATTGTTTATATATATATATATATATATATATATATATATATATATATATATATATATATATATATATA